>CAAKHD010004082.1:4978-169838 GCA_901007705.1 Fistularia tabacaria | reverse complement strand
AAACATAAATAATATCAGAATACAATGATTTGCAAATCACTTTCAAAGACTATATGTAATGTTGAAACCGATAAAAGTTAGTGAATATTTGTAAAAAAAAAAAAAAAAAAAAAAAAAAACTCCCTTTGAATGTGGCTTGGCGTTTGTCTTGCTGAAATAAGCAGGGATGTCCCTGATAAGGTTTGCTGCTTGGAAGGCGGCATATGTTCTTCCAAAACCTGTATGTATCTTTTAGCAGTACTGGGGCCTCACAGATGTGCACGTTCCCCATCCCATGAACACAAACACCCCCCCATACCATCACAGATGCTGGCTTTTGAACCTTGTGCTGATAACAATTCGGATGGATCTTTTCCTCTTTGGCCTGGAGGACATGACATCTATGTGAAATGTACACTCACCAGACCACAGTACACTTTTCCACTTCGCATCAGTCCATTTCAGATGAGCTTGGGCCCGGTGAAGCCAATGGCATTACTTGGTGTTGGTGTATGGCTTTCACTTTGCATGGTACAGTTTTAACTTGCATTTGTAGCTGCAGCAATGAACTATATTAACTGACAATTTTCCCAAAGTGTTCCTGATCCCACATGGCAATATCCTTGACACAAAGATGCCAGTTTTTAATACAGAACTGTCTGAGGAATCGAAGGTCATGGGCATTCAGTATTGGTTTTTGCTGCTTGCGCACAGAGATTTCTCCAGATTCATTGAATATTGTGCTGACATCATGGACCGTAGATGATGAAATCCCTCAATTCCTTGCAATTGTACATTGAGAAACATTCTTCAAGTGTTGGACTATTTGCTCATGTAGTTGTTCACACTGTGGTGAGCCTCGCCCCATCCTTGCTTGTGAACGACAGAGCCTTTCGTGGATACTCCTTTTATACCCAGTTACTACACTCATGTTTCTGATTCACTTGTTGAATATTCCAAACAGGTGTTTTTGATCATTCCTAAACTTCCCCAGCCTTTTGTTGCCTCTGTCCCAGCTTTTTTGGAATGTGTTGCAGACATCAAATTCGGAAATGAGTGAGTATTTGCGAAAAACAATAACTTTTATCAGTTGGAATATTAAATCTATTGTCTTTGGAATGCATTCAAGTGAATATACGTTGAAAGTGATTTGAAATCGTATTCTGTTTTCATTTATGTTTTACACAACATTCCAACTTCATTGGAATTTGGGTTTGAATATACATATGAACCCTATTATGATCTCTGATCCATTGGATCTATTCGGGGATCATATGCACTGCAACATTTTGTGTTAGGAAGACCGAAGAAGAGATTTGTCCAGCAGGCGTCACTCCAATCAGAATGTTGGCGGATTGATTCCCGGCTCTTTCTCATCCTATCTGAATGCCAAAGTGTCCCTCGGCAAGACATCAAACCTGAGATCGTCCAATGGCCTGGTTTGTACCTTGCATGACAGTTCTGCTGCTATTGGTGTGTGTGTGTGTGTGTGTGTGTGTGTGTGTGTGAGAAAGGATGAATCCAATCCACTGTAAAGTGCTTTGAAACCGCAAGGTGTAAAAGTTGAGACAATTTATGGATGCCATAAAAGAGGAGCTCGTGTGAGATGAATTGCTGTGGTGACCCCTGAAGGGAACAAAGAGTGTGCCAACCCTTTTGAAGCTGTTGATCCTACCTTTCAAAAATCAAATCTAATTTTACAGTGCCATCCAAAAAGGCTCAATTTGCTTTCTGCATCACTGATTCCCAAACTGGGGTATGAAAAAGAAAAACAACAAACCATTATATCTGGAAATGTTCCAGAATTAATGTTAAGTGTGTGTTCACTTTGGAAATGTTTGGTAGATTATGGTTCAATCCTGTGTTTTTTGACGCGTGTATAAAATCAATGTCCATGACATTTTCCTTGGATATTGCAATCTGACGATTGGTGTTCCAACAAGTCAAATATATATTCACCATCCAAATACTTCATGAAAATAAAAAAATACTTAACAAAAGACACTGAAAATGCCGATCTATTGGCACAATGTGCTGTCAGAAAATTGTTTGGGGCCTTCTACACACTTCCCCACATCACACAGCAGGTACATGTGTTTCCACCCATGATGATGGGTTTCACATATTATATTAAATTAAGGTCAAAAAAGGAAAAAAATAAACAAAACTATTTTGGCTCCAACACAGCAGCCCCTAATTAAGAATGGCAGGAACAACAATTCAGAATAAAATGTACATAATAGAGCCAATTGATTTACAAAAGGTCAAACACAGATCTCTAAATTAGAGTTTAATTTGCAGCTTCTTGAAGCATGCACATTTTTGATATTGGCCTAACCAGTGCACATGTTTTGGTGTCTACTCGTGCTGAACGGACCAGTCCTTTCTTATCTCAATAGGTCTCAAGGTCTCTTCCAAGTAACCACGAACTACGTGGAGCTGTATGGTTTCCAATAGGTACAATGTCTCCAGAAACAAAGCTTTGTCTCTCCTATCTTCACCTCTGTCGCTCCTGTAGCAAAGATAGGTATTCTGTCAGGCAGTCTTTCCAACAAAAAAGGTCTGAGATGTATTGTATTTGTCTCCATATCCTATGGTCTGAAACAGTCCAGGTGGTAAGATTGCCATTCTTTGCATTGTGAAAATGTGATTGGGAGTGAGAGCGTCCGGATCATGAAATCTCCATACAACCCTCTTATGGGCCGATCATTCAGCATGGCTTCGACTTCACACAGCATAATATGAAATCCCTCACCATGCAAAGTTTGCTGGAGTAGAACTGATGTCAATGATTGTCTAATCAAGCAAATGATGCGCTCCCATTCGCCTTCATGATGAGAGGCTGCTGCTGGTATGAAGCTGCTATTGAAGCTCCACCAAGTGCCTTCATCTAGGAATGCGGACTGTATTTCGCTGTGATGTGAAGCAGCCAAGGCTTCCCTTGATTCGCTTTCAGCACCAATAAAATTGGTTCCATTGTCTGATCTCAAGTGAGAGACAAATAAGGACAAATCTGCGCAGAACATTCATACAACAGTCCGAGTCCAATGACTAAGCGACTTCCAGATGGACTGCTCTACATGCCGTGCAAGTAAAAATGACTCCATATCACTTTTCAAAGGACTGTCCTCTTTTGATCTCTATCGAACCACAATAGTCAGCCATAACATTGGTAAATGATGGAAGATCTGGGACAATTCACCCGAGAGGATTACAGGATTTTTTAGATTCCTCAGACATTGTTGCCATACTAAGCCTCCCTCCAAATTTGATATTGTGGTGTTTGAAGGAAGGATTACGGAGACGAAGGCGAGTTGTAACTATTCCTTAAACACCAATAACAAACTGACAGTTAACTTCCTTGTCCGAGAATGCCCTGGACCCAAAGCACACCCCTGGCCCGCAGTCCCCTGGGGCGAGAGCCCCCACAGCAATGTCAGACGCATCAGTCGTTAACGCTATGGGTGCCGTGTGTGCGGGATGGAAGAGAAGGACCGCGTCAGCCAGGGCGTGCTTAGCCCATAAAAAGCCTGGACCTGTTCAGGAGTCCAGTAGACCGTGTCACTCACCTTCTTCAGCCACAACGCTCTGTGAAGTGGCTGAAGGAGGTGAGCAGCGTAAGAGAGGAAACGGCTATGGAAATTAACCTTGGCCCAGAACTCCTTGACCGAGGCTGGGCGAGAAAACTTCACTACTGCTTGCACTTTTGAAGGCAATGGGACAGCACCTTGCAGCAAAATGCAATGACCCAGGAAGTGACTCGCTTACCCGCATCCAGGCGGCGTACAGGAGGTCCCTGCATAAGGATGATATGCACCTCTGCATGGTAAGAAGACACGGTGGAAAGGGTGGATGTAGTGAGTGATGAGAAATCTGCTAGCAAATGTTGGAAAACATCCCCAGATGCGAAAAAGTTAGCATGTGTTAGCGGCCCTGTACCCCCTGTCACACACTGAAAAGTGGCGAAAGACACGGCGTCAATTGAACAATGGTTTGTCACGTCCAAGAGCAGACCATTACCCAAAAAGGAAGTCCGTGCCGATGATGGGGACCATGATAGAGGTGTTCACGAAATCCCACTAAAAATAGCGGTCGTGAAAAAAAAAACTGTGAAAGAAATTTAACCTGCACTCACACTCGTGTATAATACGCAGTGCCCCAGACTCCCCTTGATCACTTGTTACTACGGCAAGATAAGAACATTCCAGAAGGCAATAAACTGCTCGCACGGGAGAACAACAGCACCCTCAACAGACAACATCCTCCTTTTGGTTCCCATGACAACATCCTCCTTTTGGTTCCCATTTATAAGACATTGCACCTTTTGGTGGTATCACACTATAAGAAAGAGCGCTCCTCTTTGTTCGGCAGAGGCGCCTCTCTGCATGTTTGAATGAACATGTATTAAAGCAAACCTATGAAGGTACATCTCCATCTCCGTTGAAAGTTCTTCCACTGAGGGACCGAAAGAACATCCTCCACAAAATGCACAGCTGCCACTCGAGTACCGGCCTTGGATCTCCTGGCGCCATGAAGGACCACGGTGGGATGCAGCTGCCGGTCCCGCCTCGTCTCTGGACGGTCACTCCAGCCACCACGGCGGGCTCCAAGTTCCGTGGCACCGTGTTTGGAGGCTTCGACATCACGCTGTAGACGGCTAGCCACCTGGTAGCAAGCAAGACGCGGTCAGCCTCCTCTGGCCTCCACCCTGGCAGTCACCGGCGGCCAGACATTGGGAGTTAGCCAAGACCGCGTGTACTGTGAACAGAAGCTGGCACAAGAAGATGTGCAGGAAAAGGAAACCATTGTCATCAGATCCACACAGAAACAGCATGTTGTCCATCAAGTCCTCGGCGGTCCCGTCCCCCAAACCGGACAGGGAGTAGAAGCTGTTTAAGGGCGGTGTATTAACCGTGTTGTGGTGGGTCGCGCAACAGCTGCAAAACAGCTACACAGAGACAACGAGGAAGTACCTGGCATCAATCCCACGCAGGTGGAAAAGCACCTCGACGTGCTGGAACCAGGAGGCCGGGTCGCATTGCCAGAACTCCGGGAGCACCGAAGCTGCAACGGGAACGGCCGGCTGTGGGAGTCGGGGCGACGTGGCTGAAGTTAGTCACGCACTCGGTCCGAGTCAGACATGTTCAGAACGGGGTCACCAATGCGGTGTTTGAAGGAAGGATTGTGGAGACGAAGGGTGAGAGGACACACCCCTCAGTGCCCGCCACAATCGTCCTATATGCTTCCATACAGTTAAGATAAGATAATATAAGATAAGATAAGATAAGATAAGATAATACTTTATTGATCCCCATAGGGGAAATTCGGGTGTTGCAGCAGCAACAATAGAGGGAAAAGAAAAAGAAAACAGGATATATATATATATATATATATATATATGCACATATACACAATATACACAGTATACACATAAAGTTCTACCCATGATAAGCATTTTCAATTTCAAGACCCTCTGCAGGCAACAATCAGATGAATGGTGTGATCCAGCTCAGGTTTTTTCCAATTTCATATTTCACATTGGGATTTAATCAGGTTTTAAGCTGCATGTGTCCAAATTAGATTCAAAAATAAGATTCATATCTTTTGTATGTGTTTTTTAAAACACATCAAGCATAAAAGAACACGAAATGTTTAAAAAACAAATCCCTCTAATAATATGGTAAATTGGCACCCTCAATCACTATTAAAACTTTTTTTGTTGATCGTAAGAATTCGCTAGAGTACAATTTGATTTCAAATATGTTATTAAAGTGATTATAAATGTGTATTCAGATAGACATTTATTTATCAATATAGAAAGACTTAGAGACAAATTTTGGAAGGGGGGTTTTAAGGGTTACTTCGGATGACTATTGTAAAAATGCGCCGTCAAATATTTCGAGTCGTCATCGATCTGGAATATTTATTTCTGTCGGCCAAAGTCTGGCTCGTCTGTCTGGAATCCCGTTAAAGGCGACGCGTCGCTGTCTGCTGGTGCAGAGATCAGATGGGAGGATCGTTCGGGTGAAGATGGTCCTCAAACTTAGGGGCTCGTCTGGCGCGACGCGGGGGGACTTCGGCCGCCTCGGACGCGGACACGTTCGGGAAGATCCGCGGCGTTAACCGACACGGTTAGGACGACACACGGCTGATGTGTGTGTATGTGTGTGTGTGTGTGTTTGAGTGTGTGAGTGTGTGTTTGCTTCTGGAGCTAGCTAGCAGGCTAACGCTCACATCTGTCCGATCGGGCTCGTTTGAATGCAGCGGTGTGTGAGTGCTTGCGCGTGCGTGCGGCGGCGGCCAGAGGCTGACACACGAGCACGTATGCGCGTTCACGTCGATGTGCATCTCAACCTAAACACTGTGCTTGTGGACCAGCTGTTTTCCGCGCCCGCTTGTCGGTGTGATGGTAACGAGCACATGTTCAGAGGAGGTAGATGGAAGGGGTTTTTTTTCGTCCCTCATGCATGTGGATGTTGTCTTTTTTGGAAAAATTCAAGACGACAGCGGGGATCCGACCAAGAACCAGGACTCCTCATACACGCACACATATCATGCATGCACATACATCATGTATGCATACATATCATGCATGCACACACTTCATGCATGCACATACTTCACATATGCACATACGTCATACATGCTGTGAGACATGAAGACTGCAGGTATTTGGTGGCACTGTGGGAAATCGAAGGAAACGACTCTTTACCGATTCATCACAATATATATCTACATATATAGTAATTATTCTTAATCTTTATTTTTATGATAACATTTTAATGTTAGAGTTGCAGGTATGAGACATGTCTCCTGAAGTTTCATAGACCTGTTTTACTATTTTTATTCATTCGTGTGCTGATGTGAAGGCAAAGATGCAAGATTCATGGTGTTTATTGTCATATGTACGGACGAGAAATGTTGTTTTTTTACCTGTAAAATGACATTCTTATTTAGCTGTCTACTGTGAAGCTAGATAGGTAGAGGGAAAAAAAGCAATAACTATTAAGCATCTCATTGCAATGAGATTTAAACAGTGCAAAGAAATGTAAACAGTGCATAGAAATATAAACAGAACAAAGGAATGTAAACAGCATTCAGAGGATGTGCAAGCTGAAAGAAAAAGTGCAAATTGAACAGTTGTTTTCACGGGCTGTGCAAGTTGATAAAGTGCAGATTGACATTTTAAAAGTTGAGTGCTGCTTGAAGTTGTGCAGGTTGTTTGCGGGCAGTTACATAAACAGTCAAGTTGTACGAATAGTTGAATACAGGACTTGCTGTGCTGAATGTGAAGTGCAGAGAGAGAGTGAACAATCAAGTGCATGTAATTGCCCTGAGATAGAGCATGGTTAGGATGAGGATCAGGTCTCCTCTCTATCATGTCCGCGATCATCTCCTTCGTCTTGTCTGCATTGAGGATGAGGTTGTTGTCCCCACACAATGACACCAGACTGGCAAACTCCATCCTGTAGGCCGTTTCGTCCCGCCAGTGATGCATCCTATCAGTACGATGTCATCTGCGAACTTCAGGATGATGTTTACCTTGTGGGAGGCGACACAGTCGTGGGTGAACAGGGTGTAGAGCAGGGGTGGGGCCACTCATTTTTACAAGGGGCCGTATGAGAAAACTGAATGGTGTTGGAGGGCCGATGATAGCTTAAACTTAATTCTAAGATAAGATAAGATTCTGCTCAATATTAATAATGTCCCATTGTTAAAGACAGTAAGTGACATATTTTTATTAGCTGATACTGGTTAACAGAATAATAAGCATATTCTGTAAATATTTATATAACTGTACTAAAATATGGTTGATCTTCACAAACACAAAAAAATTGTTTTGCAGTTTGTTAAACACATGCAATTGATCAACTTTATACAAAAAGCAAAAAGTGCTTTTAACTTTTTTTCTGTTCATTTTACATGTGCCGTGAGAGAAATCCAGTTTGTCTTGGGCTTGAACAAGTGCATCGAAATCTGTCCGAATATCTATAGTGGATTCGTGTTGAGGTGATCATCAGTGATAGAGGATCTGTATCTGAATTTGTTGAACTTAATCACTAAGACTGTCAGTTCACATAGGTGAACTTGATTTTAGAGTCTGCAGTTATCCCACGTAACGAGATGAGTCGCTGGGAAGTGTTGAGAACATCAGAGCTCTCATCCAAAGCCAGAGAAAATATTCAAAGTTGACCGCTCTGTCCTTCAGGGGAAGCTCCAGATTTCCTGCGATCTCCTCAACCCTCCGCGTTACAGTGCGTCGCCAGAGGGGCAGTCAAATGTGTGCTTTTTCTCCGGACATGCCGCAACAAAGTCCAACAAACACATCCTAATACACCCTCCGTCTGAAAACGGCTTACTTTTTCTGGTGATTTTGTGAGATATGACCTAACTCATCTTGACAGCTGTATTTCTGGGTGTGCAAAGCTTTGTAAAAAAAATCCTTGTTGGTTTTCCAGTTTAGCTAGCAAAGCATCTGAATACCTTGCGCGCTCTTCATTACACCAGTTTTTGTACTTTCATCCACGTTTGGTCAGGTAGTGACGATTCAAATTGTAATCCTTGTACACTGTGACCTGTGTACCACAAATGAGCACACCAATTTACCTTTGGCATCTGTAGATAAATATTTAGCGGACTATGTCTTGTTGAAAACACAGCATTCATCATCAACTTTTCTTTTTTTGCCGTGAGCTGATATTTTGAGGGTTAACTGGCTAGCATCACTTATCTTAGTTCACTTACTCATGTCATGGATGTACGTACATGCTTCCTAATGTCAAAAAATGGCACTGTTTTCTAAATGAAAGCAATACACTTGTATAACATGAACAGAATAAATGTTTTTTCATTCATTTTCTGATTAACTTCACGCGGGCATGACAGGGATGCCCAAAGGGCCGGATGTGGCACACAGGACATAAGATTCCCAGTTCTGGTGTAGAGGATGGGGCTGAGGACACATCCACGAGGAGCGTCTGTGTTTGTCGTGATGGTGGCTGAAGTCCTTATTCGTTTTTGTTTTTTTTTTCTCAAATTTTGCATCCAAGGTCAATGGGGAAGAAGTTATTTCAAATAAATTAAGATTGTTTCTTCTGAGAAAATAAGTGAACACTCAGGAAAAATGTTGGCAAAACACGCACACTCAGCAAATTAATCTATTTTCAAGATTATTAAAACATATACACATAAGAATATTTTCAACAAAATCTATATGAAAAAAGTCTATTTTTTTATTTTTGAATATTTATTGAGAGAAAAAGGGAAACAATACATATGAATGAACATTTAAAAAAGAATGTAAATATGCCAGATTATAGTCTTTGGCTAATTTCCATCTGCAGACCCCTTGGCAGGTTGATGTCACAAAGACACAGAAACATAAGCTATACACTATATACACAGACTATGTACATTTAGACAATACAGACATTTACCCACAGCACAAGAGAAAGCCACACACAGAGACAATTGAGCACAAACAGTGAAACAATGACAGTGGGAAAGAACTAGATTCAGTATTCCTCACATTACACAGAGCTTCTTTAGATTGAATTTGAAAACACCCACCACCCCTATTGCATTGATCCCTATTGTACAGATTTCCACTGCATTAATCCCTATTGCACAGATGAAAAATGATCAACAATTAAAGAAAATTAAATATAGAAAATAAGTGTACTTTCAAAAAACTTGACAAAATTATATATTTTGTTATTGTTTCAAGAAAATGTGAAACCACTTAGAAGCCACATAGACCTCACGCATTATCTTAAAAACAGTCAGATATATCGTAAGGGTTTGTGGAACAAAACCAGCTACAGTGTCAATAATAGAGGAAAAGGTGTTCCTTAACAAAGTAGCACCTGTCATGAAAGGATATAAGGATTCATAGTGTTTATTGGCATGTGTTCAGTAAGGAAAAATGTTTCCCTGCACAGTTAAATTCAAATTTTGCTTTCCACAGTGAAGCCAAGGGGCTTCAGTTTGACATGGTGTTATTACATAGAAGAGACATGGGTAATGAGCAAGGACTAACAATAAATGAAAAAGTACAATCAAGATATTGAATGACAGATGGAGTGGGAATAAAATTTGCCAAAGGTGAAAACGACTACTGTGCAATTGCAAATTATCCATCCATCCATCCATCCATCTTCTGCCGCTTATCCAAAGTCAGGTATGGGGGCAGCAGCCCGAGCAGGGAGGCCTAGACTTCCCTCTCCCCAGCCACATGGTCCAGCTCTTCTGGGGGGACCCCAAGGTGCTCCCAGGCTAGCCTAGAGACATCGTGTCCTGGGTCTTCCCCTTGGCCTACTCCCAGATGGACATGCCCGTAATACCTCCCCCGGGAGGCGTCCAGGAGGCATCCTGACCAGATGCTCGAGGCATCTCATCTGACTCCTCTCTATGCAGAGGAGCAGCTGCTCTACTCCGAGTTCTTCCAGGATGGCCGAACTTCTCACCTTATCTCTAAGGGAGAGTCTGGCGACCCTGCGGAGAAAACAAATTTTGGCTGCTTGTGTCCGCAAATTGTACATGCGCAAATTGAGATGCAGATATTGAAGTACAGCATATGATGTGCAAATTGAGAAAGTGCAGAGAAAGCAGTCAGTTGCCAAACTGACATAGTGCAAGTTAACTGTAAACAGTAAAGTGTGGCATTGGGTGTGCCGAATGAAAAGTGGGAGAGGAGTAAACATCTGATTGTGCTGAGGTAGCCCGTGATTGTCAACTCCTGTAAGTTGTTTAGGAGTCTGATGGCAGTTCGGCTGAAGGGGCTCTTCATTCACAAGGTTCCACATTAAACACTTTTGTACCTACGGGCCGAGGGTAGATGTGAAATCAGTCTGTGTTGGACTTTGATGATGAAGACAGCTCTTCTGTGGACTCCTCAGAGAGGGGCAGTGGAGATCTTCCAATTTGGGGATCTTCTCTGCTAGTCTTCACCACTCGCCGCAGTTGTTTTCTGTCCAGAGCAGTGATGGTGATGAATTCGATTCAGATGTTCACAACAATGCAGCTGTAGAAGCTGTTTAGCCTCGTTAACCATCATTGAGGTGTTTTTTGACCAGGGGCCCAATTCATCAACTGTGTTTAGAAAAAGGTTCTAAATTCTTGCGCATGACTAAAAATTTAGATTTTGTGTAAGCGCAAAAAAATTGTTTGTTATCAAATGTGTGGACACCTGTAAACACTATAAATACAAATATTTGATAAATCACACCTGTTCAAAAGGCCATACTCATTCATATTTAGCCTCATTTGCATTCAGAAACCCCCCCAAATGACCACATATGGTAGCGGCAATCCCTTTAAGAAGGTGTGAATGGACTTTTTTTTCCTCTCCCAAATAATGGCAAAGAGGAAGAAGAAGAGCAATTTCGTTGACACAAACTTTGAGATTCAATGAGTAAAGCGAACCACAATATACTGTTTGGACGATTTTATGCAGGTGAGACAAACAAAAGAAAGAATTCAATATGGGTGAAGGTAAAAGCCACAGTGAATTCTGTTGGATCAGAAGAGTGTGCATTGTCAGAAATTAAAAAAGAAACGATGGGACATAAAAGTCATTGCCAAAAAGCAGGCCATGACCCACAAACGCAAATTATCTTTGACTGGAGGAGGACAAGCCGCAACCAAGCTTTCACCCATGTTTCACCCAGACAGTTGTATTGCTGGTATCATCGGGGAAACGGCACTACGTGGGATTATTCCAGATGGAGGCACTTCTCTCCCAACAGAACCAGCTGCTCCATTAACCAGTCACACTGGTGTGAAGCACGCTGCAAGCTAAGATGATGTGGCAGACTTTTTTCAGGCTTGTCCAGAAGTACCCCCCCTGTGCTGGACAGGCACAGCAATCTACCTTTTACCAGGTCTATTTTGCGTTCAGCGGCGCTTCTGGAACACGCATGGAGGCGGCTGTAGTTCTGCTGCTGCGGGTCCTTGGGTTGGCTAAGGGGCTCAATAGCCACGTCTTCAATGGATATCCCTGATCGCCTATAGAGATGTTATGATAACAACATGTTGGCCAGAAAATAAATTTGAACTGTGATAACACTCACCAATCAGCCAGCCATCCTCAACAGCTCCTGCTTGGTGGTACAAAACCACTGAGCTGCTCAGCGGAATGAACGAGTTTTGCATTCCTCCAGGCCACCGGGCAACAACGTTTAACAGAGAGATATGTGGATCGTAGATTATCTGTGCATTGATTGAATTAAATTACCTGTTCACGTGGCTGAATTCACTATGTGATGTGGGTGCAATCTATGGCTCCAATTATGTTTGGGAACCCGGTGATGGTGTGAAGTCATTGTTTAATATGGGTTTCTTGGTGATGGATGTATGGGAAGTTGATGTAAGTTGGGTAAATGATTGCATCAAACATTGCTGCTATAATTATGCTTACTGCTAAATGCTGCATATGTCTCAGATTTCTCGCTGAAATGTTCCGGTGGCCAAAAATCCCAGTGTGGGCAGGAGCTGGAGGTGCACTGGGATGGCTTTGGTGCATTTTGTGTCTTCTCCAACATGTTTTAAATCTCAGTATAAATCAATCATACATTTTTGGGGAAGTGGTACCTGCTTAGAAGCCACTCTGTGCTCTTTCTGAACAGATCAGCATGGTCTTTGAAAGCAGCGCACTGTTCTCCAAATACACCAGTAGTGCAATATAAGCCATGGCACGTGCATTTCAAGTTCTTTTCAGGTTGTCTTGTCAAAGCTTTTATCATCTGTTCACCACCGACCATTGTCACTCTTGAGTGTGTTCTATTTGTAGTTTCATTGTTCTACCACTAGGTTTTGTGCATACGCATGGCAAGAGTTGTGCGTACATTTACGCATGTCCTTACAAGTAGGATTCATCATAAGTTGACTAATCCTATACTTGGCATGGAAATGTTTGTACGTACTCTTTATGCATACTTTTGTGCGTACATGCGGTTGATATATGAGGCCAAAGGTGAGATTCTCACTGACGTGGACGCCCAGGTATTTTAAACTGCTCATCGTTTCTTGGATGAACAGTGGCTGGTGAGGTCACCTCTCCTTCTTCATTCCAAATATCATCTCCTTCGTCCAGTCCATATCTAGGGTGAGGTTGTACTCTCACCTTGAAACTAGATTGCCCGCCTCCATCCTGTAGGGCGTATCGTCCCTGCCAGTGGTGCATCCTATCCCTGCGATGTCATCCGCAAATTTAATGATGATATAGGCATTTCGGGAAGCGAAAAAGAGCTGGGTGGAAGAGTGGTAGAGGAGGGGGCTGTGGACACATCCCTGAGGATTATGGAGGTCCGGGGGCGATGGCTTTTGAAGTGGACCTGTTGGGCCGGTATGCAAGCTGCAGGGGGAAGGGGGTTTGGAAAGCTGCTCTGTATGTGGGCCAGCACCACTCTCTCAATGCACTTCATGATGATTGGAGTGCGTACTACTGGCCTGTAATCATTCAGGCAGGTGGGCTGGAAGGGGGCCAATGTTTGTGTTCTTGAAAGAGGATGGGGTGGTGCTCTGGCTGAGGGGGAGTTTGAAGACAGGGTTGAGAACATCAGCCAGCTTGTTGGTGCATGCTCTGAGGGATGCTGACACTGAAACCCCAGCTGCTCTTGATAGTGTTCTTCGCGCCTTGCAAGGCAGCTCTGTTGTCATTTTTGTGTAAGTGCATGTGTGAATGGGTAATCCAGTGCAAACAGCAAGCGGAAGAAAAGTGCCACACAATCATTGGCCTTGTATTTTGAGCCTTGGCTGCCGTTTTAGCCTTGGCTTTATGGATCTATGGAACAGAAGATGTCTCAGCCAAGATGGCACCACAATGTCTGTAGCATTCAGTGTTTCCGAGGAAATTAAATGAACACACAGAGGTACCAAGGAGGTTCCTTACTACGAGAACGCATCTTTGCCAAAGTCCTTCAAATCTGCCTCCTCTACAGACAGAATGTCCCAGTCAACAAGCCGACTCCCAGAAATAATTATTACTACAAAGGACCAATAAATTGATTTGTTTGTCATCTAGTTCCAGTGAACTCTTTGTTGGTTTTATCAAATTTTATTTTAAATCTAGATCATTCATGTATAATCTTATATTTAAGGTTTCAAAAACAGCTCTAAATAATTGATGATGACAATTAGATACAGTTTGAAAAAGTGGGAAATTCGTCCCACAACATTAATGGGTCGAGAAGTAGTCGTGTTTATGGAAACACGACCATGTTTTTATTTGTTTAAATTAATACCATTAAATGTCACAAGTTTGACTTTTATAAGCTGTCACAAAATGACATGTCGTTAAGTTTTGACAAATGTAAAAGAGAGATTATTTAACTGCAAACTTCTCAAAGTGATGGGGCTGAATTTTCCAAATTATTAAAACTACTATTGGAGAGGCAAAGTATAGGACAAGCATTATGGCATGCCTTTTTAGAGCATCTTCCATAAAATAGGACATTAAAAGCTTATGTAAAAATGTGGCTGGACCTTGATAGGAAAGTTGGTAGGTATTTTACAACCCAAGTCATTCTACCAATCAGTTGGCATGAAATAGATTACATATATTAAGAATCTGCAATTCCATGGATAAGGTGACAACCCTCTTGATTAAACATCACAAGCAAATGTTAATTTAGCAACACATAATGGAATACCAGATTCTGCAGCCAAGGATCAACTCAGCTCACTCTGCACCTAACCCCCTCTGTCCCTCCTATGAATGCCGACCCCAGGGGAAGGCGGGGTCCTGGAAGCAGGACCCACGCTTTTCTTTCGGGCTGTGCTCCATGGTCACCAGGCGCCATCGAGACCCAGTCCCTGGGCCTGGCTCTGGAAGGGGGGAGGGGATGACTTGCATTCAGGTGAGGGAAAACTTGGTCCATCGATCTTCTCCATCATGAGGGATCTTTGAGACTAAGTGGTCGGGGGAGAAGGAAATCTGTCCGGGGCTCTCTGCTAAGCTGCTGTCCCGGTGACCTGACCCTTGATAAACAGCAGAAGATGGAGGAAAGGATGGATAATGGAATATCATCCAATAATAACCCTGAAAATGGAGTAATATAATGAATAATGTAAACCATGGATCCTAGTCATGTCTGAAACAAAATGAAACAAAGAAATTTAGTGTGTCTTTCCTCTTGGTTGGTGTTTTTTTTTTTAAATCACATTATTTTCTTTGGTTGTTTTTATATTATCTTTGTATTAGAGGGTGTGGTCTGTTTGGTCTTTATTCGGTCTGTATTATCTGAATGTCAACAGCCAGTCCTCGCAGGTGTTCTCATTCTCTGTATAAGCACTTCAAAACATGATTGATAAAAAATCAAGTGGAAAAAGTTGAAGGTGGTCTAATCAATTCCTCATGAGGATTTATTACCATTCTTGGTTAGAAAGAAGTGAGATTCAAAATACAGAGGCTCAGTAACAGCGTTTGAATAAGACGTCAGGTCAGGTATGAATAAATCCACAAAAGGATAACAACATTTGAGAACTCTTTAAATTGTGTTGAATTTTAAGTATTGATTTATGCACTTATTCCGCTCACATTTGTTAGCCTCTACCCAGATGCAGTCACAGCCTATGGAGGTGGGCAGCAGCTCAGCATCCAGTGACATGTCTGGCTCGGTGGTGCAGGTGTGCTTCCCAAGCTCTCAGACTTCAGTCCTGGACAGCCTGAATCGACAGAGAGAGGATGGCAGGCTCTGCGACCTCTCCATCCACGTCCAGGGAACGGTCTTTAAGGCCCATCGCTGTGTACTGGCTGCCTCCTCGCCTTACTTCCATGACCAGGTGCGTCTTTTTGTGTCAAACTCTCACATCCCTTCTGAAAAGACACAGAATCAGAGTATAATTTATACTTTATTAATCCCTCTTGGGGAAATTCATTTTCTGCATTTAACCCATCATGGCTGAACCATGAGCAGTTGGCTGCCCTCTGCCAGCGCCAGGGGAGCAGTTAGGGGTTCAGTGTCTTGCTCAACAACACTTCGACACACTCAGAGGAGCGGGGAATCGAACCAGGGAGGTTTGGTTCCAAAGACGATCGCTCTACCTCCTGCGCTACGCCGCCCCCAGTAATTCAGTAATTCACAGTAATTCACCGTAATTCATTGGAATACAAAAAGTCAAGTCAGATTGTATTTGCACTTATGACACTTTCCATGTTGTGCAGGTCTGTGCCACACTCTTTAAAATGATTCACAGAAATCCAAAATTCCCCCATGAGCGAACATTTGGTGACAGTGGCAAGGAAAAACCCTTTATCGGGCAGAAACTTTGGACAGATTCGAGCCGAGCTGAATGTGGGCGGTCTCTGTCTTGACTGGTTGGGGTAGAAAGAGAGAGCGGAAGAGGGAAGGACAGATATAGAGAGCAAGAGGGTCATAGACAGGGGGTGGTATGAAGGTTATGGGGACAAGCATATTCTAATAACAACAACAGTATGAGCAGCTACACTGTTCTGGTGACATGCTTCCAGTGATGTCTTCATTATTCATGAAAGAATCAATGGTTTGGGGAAGGAGGGGGTCGTTGCCTGGCCTGGCTAAAAGCCTGGCTATCATGCATTTATGAAGGAACATGAGTGTGGACAGGATAGGAAGAGTGGGAGGAATGTAAGCAATGCACAATAGGATATCCCTCAGCAGAGTAAGCCTGTGGCTGCAAAACTAGTGGCTGGCCAACTTCTCCAAAAAATTTCTTAAACAAAAAGAGGGTGTCCCATGGCCCCCTGGATTGAGATTGGAAATTGATTCCTCAGAAGAAGAGCAATAATCCTCACCAAACCTATGTTAAGAGGTAAAGTAGCATCCCACCTGCTAACTTTAAAGCAGGAGGGATGCCTGCTTTTTTTAACTGCTGAATATTAGCCTGAGCCAATGAATGTCATCAGACCTTGATTTCAAAATATCATGGCACATTGACCAATGTTGACCAATGGAGCACAAACACAATAAATAATCACGACTAAAACAATTCAGTTTTTTTTTTAATTTCACATTTTACTGTGTTGTATTTTTCCAATTGTACACTATAAAGATGAGATACAGGCTTTCAGTGATTGTAAAATTCTCCCTTCAGGCATTACCTGAAGAAAATCTTTTTTGTATAATATAAAACACAAAAAATGCACAAAAATGTAAATGGTAAATTTGTGAAATTGAGTCATTTAATGGGGTAGGCATATAGAAGTCTATACTTCTGCCTACTCCATTTTGAGCATGGCATGAGAATGATATGTACATGTGTACATTCGACAAAAGTGAAATGTGAATATTACAAATGATTGAACATTTTACAGGTTTAAATCCAGATCCAGATATTAAATAATATAATACTGTTGAACACCGAAAGCTGGTAAGCTAATAAATTGTTGCTTTAATAGGATGGAGAAAATTCTTAAGAACGGGCAAGAATTAACATTCAAGATTCAAAGTGGTTCTTGTCACGTGCACATCCTTGTACATTGAAATTCTTACTTTGCCGTCCTCAGTGTAGCTAGATAAGTATTGATGAATATAAAAAATAATAATAGAACATGATTAATGACCCTGTCAGCTGTTCAGGAGTCTACTAGCATTTGGGCAGTATTAATTCTTAAGTCGTTTTGTTCTACATTTCACACTCCTTTACCTCTGGCCAGAGAGTTGGAGTGTGAAAAGTCCGTGTTGGGGGTAGGTGCGGTCCTTGGCGATGGAGGGAGTTCTCCTGTGGATTTTGGGGAGGTAGATGCTCTGCCGAGAAGGTAGTGGGGTTCTGGGGATCTTCTCTGCATTCTTTACCACTCGCTGCAGGCGTTTACGGTCCACAGCAGTGTTTCTGCCATACCATATGGTGATTCAGATGGTGAAGGTGCTTTTGACGAAGCTGCTGTAGGAGTTGCTTAGGTGACTGTCCCAGCCTCCTCAGCCTCCTCAGAAAGTATAGCCGCTGTTGAACCCTCTGAGCCATCTGCAAGGTGTTGGGGGACCAGGTGAGGTCCTCACTGATGTGGACACCCAGGTATTTAAAAATGCTCACCCTCTCAACCTCAAGACCTCGAATGAACAGTGGCTGATGAGGACCCTATCCTTCCTTATGTCCACTATCATCTCCTTTGTCTTATCTCAGTTGCGGGGCAGGTTGTTGTCCTCACACCATGACACCAGACTGGCCACCTCCATCTTGTAGGCCGTTTCGTCCTCGTCCTATGACCACGATGCTGTCTGCGCACTTCAGGATGATGGTGTCCTTGTGGGAGGCGACACAGTCGTGGGTGAACAGGGTGTAGGGGATAGGGCTGAGCACACATCCCTGAGGACAACTGTGTTTGTGATGATGCTGGATAGAGTCCTATTATAAAGTCCATGAGGCAGTCACAAAGGGTGGGGTTCAGGCCAATGGTGGACAATTAATAGCTTCAGAAATGTTTTTTTTTCATGAGGTACAGGACAACAAATATTCAGCAGCATGCCTTTTCTCAATTTTCAACTAAGCTATACATGTATAATTATGAAAGAAAGATAAGCTAACCAGATGTAAGTCAAAAGAGAAGGAGGCACTGACAGTTAATAGGCTAGGATAGTACTTAATTGATCCCCATAGGGGAAAATCAATTGTCACAGCAGCGCAACAATAACAATATCAATAAATATTGATATAGATAGAAATAAATATCAATAGCAGAGACAATAAAAAGGACAAAGACAACAGCAAGGATAAGAAAAGATAACAGAATGACAACAACAAGATAGTTAACAGAATGAAAAGAAAAGAAAAGTGTAGCAGAATGGCAACAACAAGGGTAAAAATAGATGGCGGGATGACAACAATGAGGATGAAAATAGGTCAACAAAATGACAACAAATAGTATAACATTAGGTGACAAAAAGACAACACCAAGGATAAAAATAGATAAACAGGATGAGGATATGGCATGTGTATTCACACATGGCATGTGTGAATGAGTGAGTTTGTGAGGTAGTGGTAGCACAGATGCACCTGCGGCTGGTCAGAGTTGTGTGCTGTCCAGACGCTGTCCAGAGAGGATTCAACTATCTCCACCTCCTCACCCTTGATGGAGATTGGTATAGATCTCTTCCGATTCTTTCTAAAGTCCATAACCACCTCCTTGGTCTTGGAGATGTTTGGGAGGAGGTGGTTCTGGTTGCTCCACTCAACAAAACTCACAATCAGACCTCTGTACTCCTCTTCTTCATCATCGTTGATACATCCAACGATGGAAGACTCATCGGAGAACTTCTGGAGGTGGCAGGAATCTAGCCAGGTCTCTGTGCAGCACAGCACGCTACAATCCTTGTAGACACGCTGGCTGTTGACGAGGGCTGCTAGTTCATCTGATTTGTCTGCAAGTGACCTCACGTTCCCCATGATGACTGAGGGCAGGAAGGGCTTGTATCTCCTTTCTCTCTTGGTCCGCTCTCTTACCTTTGTGCCAGCTTTCTTCCCCTGTCGGATGCTCCTCCATAGCTTCTCTGGTATGTGCACTGCAGGGCATCTGCCTCCTTTCTTGAGTTGAAGAAGGTTCTTCCCGAGTGTGTGTGATCATTTTTATCCTTTTTCATCCAATGTTATAAGGAGGACACTGTTGCATGCAACACAGTGTGCTGGAAAAGCAGTATCCAGTCTCACATGCAAGAGAGGCGTGGATAGGAAAAAAAATAAATATAGAAAGGGAAGGAAGAGCGTTAGAAATAGTTGGAGCTGCTGCAAGAGGAAAAGAAAAATATTATAATATTATATAATATATGATATGATATAATAATAACTCACTTCCTTTTCCCCTTCCCGCCCAAAAGGTACTACTGAAGAACATGTCTACCGTCTGCATCCCAGCAGTGATGGACCCATTGGCATTTGAGAGTGTCCTGAGCTGTGCCTACACTGGGCAGCTCCGAATGCTTCGTGAGGACATTGTCAACTACCTCACGGTGGGAAGTGTCTTGCAAATGTGGCACATTGTGGACAAATGCACTGAGCTCCTCAAGGAGGGCCGAGCCACTGCGGGAGGAGGAAATGGCTGCGATGGTGCAGTGCAGGACAGAGGCAGCATTAGTAGAGGCGGAGGGGCAGGTAACCCCAGGTGCAGCAGCAGTGATGGTGACAATAGCGCAGGCGGAGGCACTGTGGGTAGCGAAGAGGGTAACAATGCCAGTGACAGTAGGGGTCAAGCCCAGGTCGCAGGGTCAAACGTGCCTCAACAAGGCCCCCATGGTCTCAGTCATCCATCGGTCAGTGAGAGCCAGTCTCCCAGCAGCACAAACTACTTCAGCCCTCGGGATGGCAATAGCTTCAGTGGCGGTGGCGCCGCTGGAGGGTCAGTCGAAGGGGGAGAGTCGAGCCAGACACCCAGCTACTGCACACCATCTGGAGGAGAGGAGGCCTTCTTGATTGAAGAGGAGGAAGAGGAAGTAGACGAGGAAGAGGAGGATGTGCCGTACCACCAGAAAAAGAGGGTAACAGGAGGGGGCAGCAGGAGGAGAAAAAAAATGAGCTCGGTGTCAGAGCAGGAAGTTGGTGTCAGTGATAGCTTTGGGGTGTCTTCCTATCAGGTGAGTGTGAAACACAATTACATTGTTGCATGAACCTTCACGTTTTAAACCTATAATTATTACAATGTGAATAACATTGGTGGCATGGTGCCACAGCGGTTATTGCTTCAGCCTTTCTGTGTTGAGCTTGTGTTTTCTCCCTGCTTCTGCCAGAGTGTCTTTGGTTTTCACCGTTCTTAAAGCATTCAGTACGTTCATTGGAGAACCTAAATTGCCCAGATGTGTGAATGAGATAATAAACGGTTTATGTCTAAAGGGTGTGTGAATGGTTCCATGTCTCTAAATGACCCCTGAATGAGGGAGTGAAATATGAGCCCCTGTGATTGTGTTATGGATTACAGTTCAGACAAGCACAAGTATTCGCACCAGAAACAAAGTTCAGAATTATATTTGGTCGAAGTTTTAAGTTTAGGGCTGTGAAGTTCCACAAACATGGTTTACGGTTCTGCGCTGAGAGAACACCCACATCTACTGACGTTCCAGCAGCCGGCAAACAGCTGGGCGCTGGGGTGTGGCGGTCGGGGTCGGGAGAACACCGGCGTCCACGAGGCTCTAGCAGCGGGAACGAGGGACGCAGCGAAGAGTGATGGCGCCAGGGACAGAGAATACGTAATGACACGTAAGGAGGGAGATAGCGCAGGAGACATCAGTGAGCAAGCGAATGAGGAAACGTGAGGAATGACTCGGCAAACAGTTAGAGTCAAGCTCTAGCTTTTAAGTCCTCACTGATGCGGGTAAATTGCTGCAGACGTGCACGGCTGCCACGAGCCGAACCCTAACAGATCGACCGGCGAGCGGTCCACGGCGAACCCCGCCTCACGCCAGTGACAGCAGGGATCAGCTCCAGCAGCCCCCTGACTCTAGAGTGCAGGTTAAGCAGATATTATATATATATATATATATTATATATTATATTATATATATAATGAAGAAATTGAATATTGAATTTGAAATATTCTCAAAAATCAGAACATTTGGAAAGAGGTTAAAATATTCAGATAGAGGCGACAATTACTCAAGAGAAAATTCAATCATCTTCTGGTTCAACGGCATCATCTTTAACCTGTTTCAGTACATCACACGTGATTTCAGAAAACCACCGAGGGGCCAATCACAAAGTCAGATCTCCCACCCTGTAACGGGAAGATGATCCAAGGACAAGGACACAGGTGTCCAGGCACTATGGTTATATGAAGGAAGGAAGAAGGAAGTAACAAGCGTTCATGAAGAGCTGGATTTGTTACTATTCTCGTTTAACAATTCTTGAAGGGTATTTCATCCGCTGTATCCGACCACAGCTCACTGTAAAACCAAAGTACCCGTGGACACACACAAACTTGATTTAACAGGGTGTTGACCTCTTCCACTGCACTTTTTTGCAGGCAAACGAAAAGTTTGGTGTTATGAGAAGACTCAGCTCCCTGTAGTTTTTTATCCAGGCTAAAAGTAAAAAAGCTTCCATTCGATCCACTATATTCTTTTAAAAACTACCCATTTGCTGATTGTGTTCTTTAAACCGATGTATTCTTGAATTTGCGAATTGTGGCTGCCCATGGATATCAGGCTTAAACTTGTAACTTGAATGAAAACACAGTTTGTTACTTATAACCCTGCAATCAAGTGAACTGTTGGTGCTTACAGGATGGAGAAGACTCGGCCTTGTCGCAGCCAAAGCGCCCAACCTACAGCCAGCCCAGCATCATGCCTCGCAAGCAGTGGGTGGTGGTGAAAACCGAGCGCACGGAGGAAGACGACCTCATTGTGGTATCGGGGGAGGAGGGGGGAGAAGAGGAAGACGATGAGGACGAGAGGGAGATCGACATGGCCAGGGAGAGGGAGAGGAGCGACTTCAACATCTCCAATGTTCGGAGTCTCTCTGCAGAGCTGGCAGGAAGGTCTGAGAGTGAAATGGACTCACAGGTGAGACAATTTTTCTGCGATTTTATCTAATTCCTTTCTGCGTATTTTAAAAGTATGCTTTGTATGCGATGTCCTCACACACACAGTGAGCACACACACCCATGGGCAGGGCAGGCCAACCTGGAAGTCTTTGGACTGAATCTAAGAGCAAATCACACACCGACTCTTCTTTAAGTCTCCACTACCCCTTTTCGTCTAATAAGGGCGCCAGTCTTAGTGAGTGGATGAATTTATATGTGAACCAGAGTCAAATCGGAAAAATAAGTGCTGCAGAGGAAACATCACTCACACAGGAAACGGAAACAAATTGCGGCGATGATGAAAACAGAAAGAGCTGCAGAAACTATGAGATGGAGAGCTATGGACAAAGAAATACCCTTTCATACTATTAATAGACTTGTAAGGAATATAAACTTAAGTCCTACTGGTCAGCTTCCCTGTGTGTGATTGTACCCGTAATCAAAGTCTATAAGCTTGAGTGTACAAGCCAACATTTAATGGAAATGTTACCTAAATACAGACATTGACCAAGACCAGGGCTGCCCAGACTTTTTGGCTTAACAGCTACTTTTAAAATGACTTTTAAAAGTCAAAAGGATCTGCCAACAATAAATAAAGCTACACATATATTTATTTCTATATATCGAAAATACTTTGTTTAAAATACATATTGTTTACCTTACAGACAACACAGCTCTGTACATTTTTGTCATTACCTGACTGATGATGTCTTGCACTGAGTGTGAATCAGACAGGGTTGCATGGTAACAGTAATTGCTGCTAGCCAACCTCAAACCCACTTACAAATGCGCATTATAATGAGGAAATATATTGCCGTAGACATCCTCTTTTTGTTTATGCCGAAGATCTAAGCGAAGATTTCTTATTGTAGAAATTAAGGAAATTACCATCAAAAGATCGACAGGTCGCTATTTCAATGTGCAACTATCGGCAACTAGAGTTACCCTTTTTGACGTAAATACGCCCCAAAAAATAAATAATGAAGTGGTAGCAAGGGATTCGGTAATGAAACATACGGGATGATTTTCCTTTTAATTTATGTAAATCCATACTCTACGGTTCGGAAACACAGAGGCAACAAAGTACTCGTTTTCGTTGGACGCCTATGGAACGGAGTACTTTTGCTTTCATGGTTCAGGGTCTTGAATCTGGGCACTGCAATAATAGGTTAAATTACTGTGTTTGTTCAAAATTGCCCAAAAATCTCATCATTAATGTTTCATTAACAATGAATTAATCCCCTCTCTGTTACCAGTTGGATTACTGTCAGTCTTCGGAGGACTATCTGAAGTTTGAAGGGAGTTTCATGGACCAGACTTTGGCTCAGCACCTTCATGAGAGCGCAGGAGGTCCAAGTCCGAGTGCCAACCGCGCTGTATCAGCGCTGCTAGGCCAAGTTCAGTCGGCAGCCTCGGCCCGGGCCCAGCTCTTTCCCCTGGACATGCAGGGAAATCAAATTCTCCTCTACAGCCAGCCGTCCGGACTACCGCTGGATGCGGCGGCCCCTCCTGCTCTTGGGATGTCTGGAGGAATAATCGGAAGCTCGTCGTTTAAAAGCCCAAGTCTGGAGCACGGTGCTGTCCACCTGTCGGTGCAGGGTAGCATGGGGGTAGATGGGATGGACAGTGGGGGGATCGGCGGTGGCGGTGGCGGTGGCGGTGGCGGCGGCTCGGGGGGTTCGGGGAAGGTATTCATGTGCCACTGCGGCAAGACTTTCACTCACAAGAGCATGAGAGACCGGCACATCAACATGCACCTCGACCTGAGGCCCTTCCACTGCCCTGTGTGCGCCAAGAAGTTCAAGATGAAGCATCACCTCACGGAGCACATGAAGACCCACACCGGGCTCAAGCCTTACGACTGCGCTGTATGCGGCAAGAAATTCATGTGGCGCGACAGCTTCATGCGGCACCGCTCACACTGCGACCGGCGCGGTGCGCTCGGGGAAGACGGGGGAAGCGGCAGCGAAGGGGGGAGAAGGGCCGGCAGCGAAGACGGATCAGAGGTGATACCCTCCCCTCACCTCATGCTCTCACCGGGCGAAGGAGGTCAATGCGGGGTACTCGGTGGGCCGGGGAGAGGGGCCGTGTCCGTTCCCTCCCCGCATCTTTTGACGCAGCAAAATGGCACACCGGCCTCCGGAAGCAGCGGCGCCAATACCAACATGCCAACTGGGCCGATTCTTGGGGGTGTGGCTCAGAGTCAAGGTCAGGGATCGGGGATTTTCGGCGGTTTGGGGCTGGGGAGGAGCGTGTGTAGTGAAGACATGTGCGAAGTCAGTGCCAAAGAAAGCAGTGTTACTTAATTTTTTTTTTCTTAAAAAGAGCTGGTCATTCTCCTGGCTCCTGCTGCTACTTTTGAAAAGCAGAAATGCAGCGCTCCCCTGAATTACTCGCCAACATTTAGCCATTTGAGCAGCAGCTCAGACACCTTGAAAATGTCGGTGTGCACAGAAGAATGTAAACTGACCGCTCTGGCGGCGGGAGGCATGCGGAATCGACTTCTTCTATATAGAAAGCTCTGACAGTGCAAACACCAGTTTCCTGCAAACAAGTGGCTTCACCATAAACTGACCTCTTTTCTCTTGAGTAAACTATGTGAGTGTGTCAAGACAAAGCCAACAGTGAAAAGACCTTCTGGCTAAACTCCTGTAACAACATTATAGTATCAGTAGAGTAGAATATGGCTGTTCTAAATTTTGCCGTGACTTTCTGCAGTGTTGTATTTGTGACATAGCGCAGTGTTTGGGAAAAAAAGACCTAAAACACACGGCAAAGAGGTTGTATTATGTTTTGAGGTCATTTAGATAGTTTTTAAATTCAACCAAGGGTTTTCAGACAGATTGACAGATTTCGTATTTTGTGGTGCATTGTCTCCTGCCTGCCGTGTAATCAGTTTTTGTCAGCACTGCCGTGTTGTTGTTTTAGATGAAACTGTGGTTCCCCTTTTTGTGCCCTAAATCCTTTAGAATTGAGGCACAATCATTTGGCGGCTTCAGACAAATGAAAAGTTTCACCATTTAACACAGACTACCTTTAACGGATAACCTCTCCATAACTACTGAGTTATTATAGTGTGTAAAGGTAACTTTTGAGCCGCTAATAAATATTTAGAAAATTGGGATGTGAAAATATCCACCGATATTCTTTATGTTTTCAGACACAAAAAAGTTAAATAAATATACTCGGTAATTATACTTGTGTTTTTTTCCATCACATTTTACCCCTTTAAAATGTATAAAGGCAAGTTCCGCAATAATAATTTTAAAATATACAGTATCACTGTTTGTAAATTCAATGTCACAGGCATTGGACATCAGTTTAGAAATTAAAATCAGGTTGATGGACTTAGAATCAACAAAATATAATTCTTGAAAGCCTTTAAAATGTCATCTTATCTGTTGAAATTCACTATTTCAATAACAACATTGATCACCTGATCCCTCGGCCTTCATTCAAGAAAATATCAAAATATATTTGTGTCCAGGTAGTTGCATTCTGGGAATGTATAAATATTATTGAAATATTTATCTGTGGCTTCATACTGGAACACACACGCACACACACAGACCCACTATATACATATCTGTGAAGGGCTGATCTCCACACAAGTGAATTGCATTTACAAGAACAAATACACGCACTTTCTCCTGCAAATGTTTTCACGTAATCCAGAGCTTAAATGAACTGATTAGATCGGGTTCAATTTGTTTTAAAAATCAGTGAAGGGCTTTAGTTTCCTTTATGTAAGAATGAGGTCTATAAATTATAATCAGTACAACAAGCAGAGTTCTGGATCACTGTGTTTGGATTGAGATGAGACCTCGACAAATATGTCGGTTAGAAATAAATGATCGTACTGAGCAATTCTTGTTTCTCGTGGGTCATGTCAGGTAAAAAACAGATCCTTCAACCCATTGCTTTAAAAAGAGAACCCTTTTATTCGTTTTATTTACTTCTCAAAAAGAGACAGTTAGGATGCATTAATATAAGGAAGGTCATGTCATCCCGACTCATAGAAGATCTCAAGAATATTATTATTATTCTATTGAATTAACCCTGCAATTATGAGGTTGCGGTCACTCATTTGGATGATTTGTCATGGTCACGGAACGCATCTGTAGAGATCGGCCCGTTATAACCTGTTGAATCAGTATATTGATCAGGATTCATTTCATAACAGCAGAAGCCTTCATACATACACACCTATATATATCACACCTTTGCTGCTATCAATCTTGCCTGTTGACAGTTCTCGTGCGTTCAAGGGTTTAGCCTGATATATAGAAATATATGTTGTTGATTCATTCAACTTTGAATACTGATCAAATAATAAAAAAATGAAAATGATTTTTATATTAAATGGTTTTTTTTTCTTATTTTTGAGAGCAGTCTCTTTTTGATCTGTAGAATTATTTCCTCATTTTGCATTTCCCCTGAATCTGCTGCTTTCTCAGCTTTGGCCCTTTTTGCTTTTGTGTTTGAGAAGTGGAAGTATCCTGATAGCAAAATTTAGAAATAATTCCTTCGTCAAAAAGACTTCTCTCCACAAGGGAAAAATCGTCACATGATGCTGGTCTGAGCCAGCTCTTTTTAAATGTTATCTTCATCTTTACATGTACACCCAGATATTGGTATTGACAGTTTGCACTTTATTGAACGAGTGTCAGTCCAGAATTTTTTGGGGGGAGTTGGAAAAGATGTTCCAATATTTCACCAACTCAGTTAGTTTAATGAAGGATCTTTTTCTCTGTTCTCCCAAAGCAAGATGCTCTGATCGAAGTCTGCAGGAGTGGCCGACAAGGTGGTCATGGCTTTAAAATACCAGATGACAACCAAATCTGTCAGAGGATCCAAACAGCAGCAAGATCATTCCTAAAACAGAAAGAGCCACCGATGGTTGTTGTCTCGTGCTACATTCCATTGTGTCCAGAATCTTGTTCGATTTGATGGATGAGATTGGGTGAAATGGAAGGTGATTGTTTTTTTCCATTGATATTGACATGTGCAGATGGGCCACTGGGGAATCCGTATCCTGCAGGAATGTGCCGAATGATGCTGGGGTCTTTACACTGCAAAGACCTAAAGTGAACTAAATGTTTTTCAAAATGCCGGCTTAGATTGTCATTGCAACAATATTGTGGAAGGATATATTTTGGAGATGAAGGTCCATTCTACAGTAAACAACGGGATAGAAATATTACCCTTGGAGGGCAGCAGAGGCTCAGCTGGTAGAGCGGGCGTCTCTTCAATCAAAAGGTTGGCGTTTTGATTTCCCAGCTCCTCCCGTCTGCATGCCGAACTGACCTCAGGCGAGACATGGAGCCCCAAATTGCCAGGGGCTATATATATAAATATGGGGTTATATATGTAAAACATCCTCACAAATAAATGTATGTCTACCCACTGACATCATGCCGTCATGTTTTATTGTCGGCAAGTATCTTTAAGACACTTTTGAACATACAGAAAATGTTCTTTAGTGATTGTTTCCCTGCTTAGATTTCTTTTGTACAGATGCTGATTGATATATGTGACGAGATTAGGCGCTACGTTGCATCTTTGGAAAAAAATATACTATTCGACAGTCCTACTTTATATTCCATCTGTGTCAGTAGAGTGTGGTCACTGCAAATACAGAGCAAATGTTTGGCAATCCATTTACCATCTGGCTCCCCTAAAGATTCAAAGTGTTTATTGTCAAATGTAAAGCCTGGAAATGTGTATCTCTGTACAAAGAAATTTTTACCTTGCCGTCCGAGTGCATCCAGATAAGCATTGATGAGTAAATAATAATAAAAATACCATCATAATCCGATATTAAGGTGCAGGGAAATGCAAACAGTGCAGGGAAATATAAACAAACAGAAATGTCTTCAGAAACATCTTGAGTGACAGACATTTTGGAAAAGTACAAACATACAACTTTGGTCTTAAAGAGATATGGCCATATTGTTTCCATGGCGCTTACAGTATCCTCATTCAGCTTCTGTTAAATGCACGGTGACAGGTTATTGCCATGACTGAGAATAACAATCTAAACCTGTCAAAAAAAAAACAAAACACTTATAGTCAAAGGTCTTTGCATTTTATAGTTTCCCTGCAATAACCTAACTGAATGAATTGTAATTTTGGACCAAATAAATTTTCCCTCCCTTCATAGTTTGGCAAAAAGGTCCATGTATGGAAAACACCACTACTTCTATTTTGGGTCAAATTAAAATGAATTCAAGTTAATGACATCTTGTCTTGTTGCATTAGGATATACTTAATTTTTCAATTACATTGTGTTGTTAACAGCAAACCCCTCTGACATGCTTTATGTTATTTAGGCTCCTTTATATTTGACTCGAACAGCCTTTCAGACATTGAGAGAATCGGTCTAAGTTTTCAGGATCGGATTAAAATACATCTTTTACCTACTCGAAACCTGGTGAAAAATGCTGGTTAGCTAAATGTTGCTCTGTGGAGTTTTTAAAAAACATTACAACCAAAAACGTTAATAAAACAAAAGAAGTGGTACTTAAATAAGATTAAAACCAAGAAAAAGTCTGATCCATTCAGGAATTTAACTATCCTTTACCTATTTTTGAAATATCATGTTTGGCCAGTTCAATTCCACCGAGTTGGGATGTGCTGTTTTACCGCATCTTTATGAAAGAATGCACTTTTGTATTACACATGGAAGGTAACTTGTGGCATTACATTGTTATTGCACATGAGCAGATAAAATTGGAGGAAGTGATATAATAATACGAGAACCCAATTTCATATAAAAGTACTAAAAGACCATTGTGTCAAATATTGATATTGTCTTTACAAGTTATTTGTTTTCCTCTCCTTCTAATAATTTTTCAAGGGTTTTTCACTGCAATTTTAATACCCTCTTGTTAGAAGTTTTTCCCTCACAGCTTACAAGTTGCACACTGGACTGGGATTGAATGTATTATCAGTAAAAGTCTATTATTTTGTTTTAAGAAATGTCTCCCTTTGTTCTTCTTCTGTGCTTCATCTACGGTCATTGATGCTGATCTCCAACCTACTGAGTTTAATGGCTTACTCAGACTTTGTGAAATGGGGGATAGGAAAAATGGAAAATAATAATAATAATAGCAGAGGACGGTTGCGGCTCAGTTGGTTGACTGGGCAACTCTCCTATGGGTAGGTTGAGGTTCTGAGCTCCCATCTGCATGTAGTTGTCTGATTTTTATTTATGCGGCGTTGAATCACAGCACAGTTGTCAATGACACTTTCCATGTACAGCAGGTCTCGTACACACTCATTAAAATTATTTCGAAATAATCCAACATTCCCCCGTGGGCAAGCGTTGGGTGACAGTAGCGAAGAAAAACTGCTGGACACAACTACTTGACAGATAGACAGGTTGAAAGAGAGAGACCGAGAGAGAAGGACAGAGAGGGCAGCCTTCACACATCATGTTGACTTGCTTAATGAATTACCAGCTTGAGTACAATGTGTTTGTGTACTTTAAAGATCTTTTCTATTCAGGAAAATTCTGACATTAAAAATAACCTTGGAGTTGTTGTTTTGGCCTCTGGGACCAATTATGTTTCTCACATTGAAAACAGGAGGGTCACCTGTATTGACAAAAGAAAGTTAAATGGTTTCTGCTTTCCAAATGTTGATAATAAAATACAGCTTTTTTTAATTAGTGAAGATGTGAAACTAAAAAGGGCCAGAACTAAAATAAAAACTTCACAAATGTCAACAAGAGACGGATGAATAGCATGATCTTGGGCAGGCTGGCGGGTGATTGGTCGAGACGTACGAGGAGCGAATAACCAGTAATCAGTCAAGGATTCAAGGATTTAAAATATTCATTGTCATATGCAAAGTAAAGAAAAGTCTTTCATTATAGCAATAAGTAATAAGTCTCTTGAGTCTTTCTGCCGCTCTTTACACCTCCAGAACATCCCTAACAAACTCCTACTTCAAGATAACTCCCACTCCATTTCTCTTCCTGTTAATACCAAGACGGTACAACTTGAAACCCTTCCCCTCCAAATAAGATAAGATAATACATCATTGATCCCCATCGGGGAAATTCCGTTTGTCGCAGCAGCGCAACAATAACAATAAAAGTTAAATAGAGATAGAGACAGAGATGACCTTATTATTCCCCAGGGGGAAATTAAATTGTCATAGCAGCATGGGACAAGAGGATAAGATAAATTTAAATACAAAAAATACAATAGTAAGACCCGAGGTAGCGTGAAACACAGGAAGTGAAGTACAGTGCAGTTTAGACCAGTTTTGTCACCACAGGTCTGGCAGAGGCAGATGCCGTGCTACCTCCCCGCCAAGTCTCCTGGACGCACAGTAAATCCACCTTACATCTCTGCGTTAAAGCAACTGTCTAATTTTTCCTTATTATCGTCCCAATATTCAAAGTCCCAGTCTCAGTCCCAGACTCTTGGCTTTTCCCCTTTGTCTCTGCTTCCGGACACGCCTTTCTCCTCTCTTTCTTTGACCCGCAGTGGCCCTATTTTCCCTGGTACCCTGTGGGTCATCGGCACCAATCGTTATTAACCTGGGCCTCGGCTGATCCAGTGTGAGATGCCTCGGTTTAATTTGCATATTTGGTTTTGGCACAAGTTTTACGCCCTTCCTGACAGAAAACCCTCTGCCTCCGGACCGTTTCAGAGATAAACTGGCTTTTGGCCTCCTAAGGCTGCATTAATAGTAATAAGTACAAACAACAATAATAAATACATAAAAGCACAATAAAGGGAAGTGAAGGAAAGATGCAGTGACAATTTTAACTTTGCAATTCAACATTTGCTTGTCAAAAGTGCAAATAGAGAGTGTGTGTGAACTTACAGGTGAACTGCCAAGTGCAGGCAGTCCTCCTATTCACGCCTGTTTGACAAGTTTGACCACCGTTGCAAAATGGCAACGAGTTTGAAAACTATTATTAAATCATACATGTGCAACATGAAATGTAATTAACCAAGTAGAGCATTGAGTGCAATCTGAAAAAGTGCAAGTTGAAACGTAAACAGTCAAATACCTCTGATTGTTCTGAGGTATTCCGTAACTGTAAACTCCTGCCAGTTATTTAGGAGTCTGATGGAACAGGTTCCGCTGTCTCAAGGTTGTACGTTTTATACTTCCTTACCTTCTGTCTGAGGATAGAAGTATGAATGCTTATCGGGGTGGGCGGAGTTCCCCCAGGTGTCTTGCCACTCTCACAGAGAGACATGGCGAAAACCAAACAAAGACGGTAAGTGAATTAGAATGAGGCATGCAAGAAACAGAAACTAGCAATTGAAGTATAACAGGAAATTTGAGACCCAAATTAACAACCAAGGACACGAACACCAAAACTGAGTTCAGTGGGATTGTGGCTTCTAAGATGATTTCACACAATGTTATAGAATAGAACTGTATTGATCCCCATAGGGGAAATTCTTTATTTCTGAGGGCAAAACGTTTCTGAGCGACCAGGTTGGGACAGGGTCTAAAAAGGCATGCTAATGTTTTACATTAGAGTTTTTGAGGATTTAGCTACGATGGATAAATGAGAGAATTTTAGATCTTTTTTTGACGGTGTTTCTTAAGCTGCTGTTACATATCTAACTATTTTTTTTTCCAGTTGTAGTGACTTTTTTCAGCTTTATTTAAGATTAAATCAAGTTCAGATTATAGGGATGAGAACTCAGCAGATATCTGACACTTTAGCTTCGGTGGTGAAAAGAAATAAGGACTTCCTCCAATTTCAATCGCTTCATAATAAGAAAAAAATAAGGCTGTGGCCCTTCTGAATTATTTTACATCGCAAAAAGCTGTCAATCAAGGCAGCCGAGACAAATATCTAACCTTCCCTTCCTTTCTAAGGTCCCGAAGTGGACGCTTCCAAGTAGCCGCGTGGGATTCTCCAGCCAGCCAACAACATCAGGAAACTCTTGTGTCTCTCAGGTCAGCGTCACCGCACTTGCTCCCGCTCAAATCCTGGGTCAAATCGAATTTCCATCTCTTCAGCTACAAAGTCCTTCATAGTAAGACAGGATCTGTAAATGCAAAAGAGTTCATGGTACCTTATATCCCCTGCAGAACTTTGCCCTCCCACTATGCATACTTATTGGTTGTTCCTGGTCTCTGAATCTCGAATGGGAGGTAGTACCTTCAACAATCAGGATCCTCTACTATTGAACCATCTTCCAGTTCGGGCAGGCAGCCTCTTCACCTTTAGGAGTAACCTTAAAACCTTCTGTGATAAAGGTAATACGGGGACAGCTGGATCTGCCTGAACCTTCCCATAGTTCTGCTGCTGCACTCCACGATACTGTCAGCGCAGTTCAGCTGGTTTGTCCACATGCTGTTCTTATCACAACAGGCAACTTTAAGAAGTGCAATCTATGGAAAGGACTTCCCACATGCCATCAACATGTGAACATTCCACCCTTGATAAGAACACAATGGATCAAGTCCACAGCAACATATACAAGGCTGTACCTTGTCCCCATTTCAGACATTCAAATCACATCTTCTTGTTGTCGTACCCGTCGAGCCGAGACTACAAACAAACCCTTTTATCATACAAATCAAAATATGGACCCCAGAAACTAACTGAGAGCACCCTACAATACTGTTTTGCTCAGACAAACTGAGGTGTGTTCCAGGCTTGGGGACTCATTAGTCAGCATACAGGACTATGTTGAGTGTGTGAACGGGTACACTAGCACTTGTGTTGACAACAGCACACCCATCGTACAAGTTGGGAACTTCTCCAACCAGAAGCCCTAGATAAACAGTTTGCTGTCTTGCATTTAAGTCTGGCACTGAGATGGAGAACAAAGCTGCGAAGTACGTAATGCAATAGCCAAGAGGCAGTACAGAAGCTGGGAAGCTTTTATCCTACTGCGGATTTGGCAAGGCCTGCAGCCCATTACAGACACAAGACGTCCACCAGCATCATCGCATCAGCAACACATTCTCACTCCCAAAGTGTCAATGGCCTGATGAGTGGGGGACGGTTCCCTTAGCGTCGCATTATGAGAAAGGGTGTCTGATGCGTCGGTATGTGACACAGCCTTGGGAGCGAGAACGTGTAGCCGCAGATTGCCTGGCGGATGATCTCAACACCTTCTATGTCCGCTTTGAGACATCCAGCTACACCTGGGACACTCTCTCCCACTCTCCCCCACTCTCCCCTCTCGACAGCCTCATTAGGCCAAACAAGCCACAGAGGAAAACCAAACACCGCAAGGCAGCAGGACCAGACAACCTCCCTGGACAGGCCCTCGGAGCTTCCATCAACAAACTGGCTGATTTTCTCACCTCCGTCTCCTGGAGCACCCTTCCCTCCTGCTTCAAGACCACAACCTTCCCAAGAAGAGCCCGCCCACCTGTATGAATGATTGCAGGCCAGTAGCACTCACTCCAATCATCATGAAATTCTTTGAGAGGGTGGTTTTGGCCCACATTTAGACCCCCTGGACCCTCTGCAGTTTGCCCACTGACACAGCAGCTCCACTTCAGATGCCATATCTGCCACCATACACTGCTCCTTCTCCCACTTGGTAAACAAAGACTCCTACATCAGGATGCTCTTTGTTGATTACAGCTCTGCTTTCAACACGTTCATCCCCCACCGTCACCCACAAAATCACCACACTGCAGCCCAACCCCCGGACTTTCTGACTGGCAGACCCCAGTCCGTCGGGACTTCAGCCGGCATCTTCACAAACAAGGGCCTTCCACAGGGATGTGTCCTCAGCCCGATCCTCCGCATCTTGTTCACCTCTGACCGAGTCGCCTCTCGCAGAGACGACATCCTGCTAGAGTTAGCGGATGACACCGGAGTGATAGGGTGCACGACTAGCAGGGACGTGGCCAATCTGGTGTCATGTTGAGGAGAGTGATAGTGGAGAGTGATAGTGGACATGTGGAAGGAGACCTCATTGGCTACGGTTCATCCAGCAGCTTGAAGTAGAGAGGATGAGCAGCTTTAAATGCATAGAGTTCGACACCAGTACGGACCTCAGCTGCTCACTCAACATCACCTAGACGGCTCAACAATGACTGTATTTTCTGAGGAGGCTGAGCAAGTTTGACCCGTTACCCAAGATTCTCAGTAACATCTCCAGCTGCATTACTGTGAGGATCTTGACTGGCTTCATCACCGTGTGGTACAACAGCACCACTGCTTTGGATGGAAAACACCTGCAGCGAGTGGTGAAGACGAGCAGACTCCTGAACAGCTGAAAGCTGTACTGCATTCATGGGCTCCCTTGCACTTGACTATTTACTATTTCAGTTTGCACACTATTTGTACTTTTAATGTTTTATTTGGTCAACCATTGCTGATCTTGGCACAGTAATTGAGAACCGGGATACAGTCCTGCAGGGTTTCTACCTTAGCTTTTGCTTGCTGCCCTTTATTGTGCTGTTGTGTATTTTATTTTAAATTATTGCTCTACTATGTTACAAATACTTACCGTATATTCCACCACCTGGCATTCACTGGGGACAGCAAAGAAAGAATTTTATTGTGCAGGGAAATGTGTTTCCTTACTAAGAATATCTCTATCTGCACTCTTTCATTCAGCAGAAGTGCAAATTACAATTACCATCTTGGCTTCTCTTTCCTCTTTAGTCTTGTGCTTTCTCGTCTCTCCTCCTGTCCCTTTTTTCTGTCTGCATTTCTGCCTCCGGAGCTGCAGAGTTCAGATCCCGGCTCTTGGGCCATCAACTGCCCCCGTGATCCTGCTCAACACCCACTGCTTCAGCTGTCATTATTAGTCATCAGTTTGGATAATTATCATGCCGTCTCTTTCGCAATATTGACATCACTGTCAAGAACAACCACCCATTGCTGTCATAATTTTTATTGCATCTTTAGCATCATATAAGGTTTGTGTTATACTCTGCTCTCTTTCATTCCCCCTCCTTTCTCTCACTCCCGCCATGATTCAGGTTGTGTTCAAGGATTGTATCTGTTGAAGGGGGAGGTTATCCTGACCTCAGCCGCCAAGCGCTTGCTCATGGGGGACTTTTGATACACTGTAAATAATGTCAGAAAAAATACAGCGTGGACGTGCTGTATGAAAAGTAATTCGAGATCAGTTTTGTTGCGATGAGGTGGTATAGAAATAAAACTGAATTCAACAGTTTGTTCCTGGTTTTCGTATGAAAGTATATCTATGATTGTACCATCTGTTTGTGGATCTGATGAAGAAAAGAGAAACAAGAAAAATGATAAAAATAATAACAAAGGTTGTTTTAAACCATTTTTTTCTATATTTTTTCTATACTGTGGTTTGTTTTGCATCCAGTGGCAGATCTGTGACGAATTTGTTTAAACTCCTTATTTTTCTTTGAGCAGCACCCTTCCTCCATCGAATCCTATTCTCTGTTTCCTCTTCTCTCACACCAACTGACATAGTGTCCTCTTTCAGAAAATCCATAAATCTTCTCTTCAGTCTTCTTCTAGGCCTCCTGCCTGACAGTTCCAACCTTGGCATCTTTCTACCCAGATCTTCACTTTCCCTCCTCTATGCACGAATATATGTCAGCCTCAGACTTTACCTCCAAAACACGTGCTGTACCTCTGATGGACTCATTCCCGATCCTGTCCATCCTCCTCTCTCCCAAAGAGAACCTCAACTTCTTCATCTCTGCTACCTCCAGCTCCGCGCCCGGTCTTTCATACAACAAATCATAAAGCCTCACCGTCTTGTACACCTTTCATTTCATTCTGGCTGATGCTCTTATCACACATGACTCCTGACACTTTTCTCCACCCGCTCCAACCTGCTGGAACATGTTTCTTCACCTCTTTTCCACACTCTCCACTGTTCCACTTGGCTGCCTCACATTCACACAAGCGGACTCTGTCTTGCTGTGGCGAACCTTCACTCCTCTCCTTGCCAGGGTATACCTTCCACCTGCTCCCTCCTCGAACTGCAGACGGACTGATGATACTCAGGTTAGGAATATTTCCTGGAACATCTGACATCTTTAAAATTGATTTTGAGAGGGTGTCGACAAAATAAATGCACACGGTTTATAACACATTCAACATGTTTGAGGTTGCTGTGGTCAACTTCTCTTTCCTCAGTCTGAGGCCGCTCAGAGTTTGTTCGATTAAGTGTCAATTGTCAGCGCCTTTGGCTGTGAATTTTTTCCACAAGGTATTGGATGCCAGTCAGCTTTATACGAATGGGTTAACCAAGGGATATCGAAGACGCCTGAAAACCACTACTTGCTACTGATTAAATACAGTTGTTATACTGTGTAGTTTTAACCCAAGTGGTGCCTTCTCCTTTCTCTTTGTGCTATTTTAAGTTGTTTTCAGGAAAATATCAGCATTATTCAAAGTCTTTTTTTAACCCTTTCATCGGGGGAGTTTTTTCTTTTCGTGATATTGCAAGGCGGTAAATTGGACACTACAGTTGACTGGGAGCCCTCGGGAGGTGTTGACATGACCCATGGTGGAGCAACCCATGGGAGAAAAAGCAAAACCAAATGTGCTTACACCAAAAAATCTGTGGTGGGGTAGTTGAATGAGCATGTCTGGGAAAAAAATAGAATTCATGCTGGTGAGCAGTTCAGTTCAAGGGAACTGAAAGAACCTTCATGGCAGATGCTGACGAGTCAGCACAGGTCAAATGATGCTGATATGTCTGATCAGGCCTCCCATTAAGATAAAGAGGTTTGTTTTAAAAGCAACAGAAATGGTACCAAGAGATCAGTTTGAATGTCACATGTGTTACACGTCCAATGTCTAAGAAGTCACAGGGCTCAAACTGCTGAATTTGAAGCCTAAAAATGCCTTTTGTTGTGCACTGTTCTACTCTAGCCGCATGTGGGGCACCATTTGGGGTGCAGTGCATAGAGCTAGAATTAGTTATTGGTAATAACTAACAATTATCAATGATGATCATATGTTATTTGTCAAAGTTTTTGGAATATCATAATGATATCAACCTTCGTTCGGGGCACCACCAGCCAAGCCGGAAAATAACAACTAGTAAGTGGAACACAGTCTCAAGAAAGAGGTTTTTATCTGAAGATGTCAATATTTGACAATAAGAGTTTAGATTAATCAGGTGTAAGTTGGAGCGCTGACTCTGTCAGACAGTCTTGTCAAAATATTCGCACACAAAATACTACGAAACTCCCCTTGTAAAGCACAATCAAGTTCATTTGACAATCCGAACTGCAGGCGTGTGTACATTGAAGGACTACAAAAATGGCGACGGTTGGAGTCCAAAGGCTGTGACTTGGTTTCGGAGGGCACGAAAGAATGAATGGAACGCCAATAGATAACGTCCCGTGTATCCCGGAGGGCCCGATTCCGATCGCAATGGATTTGCGGTGATCGGCAGGAGTGTGAGGTGTTGTCTGGCCGCAGAGACGGCTGGCGATCCGGAACCGCGGTTCCCTCTCGGGGATCTTCAGGCGCAGTCTGCGGGTCCCGATCGGCGCGGGAAAAAAATGGTCTTTGCGTCTATGTACAACCACTTCTTGTGCACTGGAGCTGTTTTAGTTCAAAACTACCGCTTGTATGCAGGTTGGTGATGCTCAACACTCTGCAGCGTGGGGGGTCGATCCTTAGAACCAAGGATTCGACCCCTTTCGCTAAACACGTGGTGGTTGAATACAGGAAAAAGGTTGAGAGAAGTCTGTTGTTGAGGCTCTTAATTTTCTGTCCTAGCTTAGCAATCTTTTATGTCAACAGATGATTTGAATTCACATAAATCATAAGGCGTTAACTAAAGCCACTGCCATCTTGTTGGCGACAACTCTGAAGGAAACCAAATTTGTGATGCAAGTCTGACTTGAAGTTCAGGTGTTGTGACTGGAGTCCAAGGGTCTTGAAACCAAATAATCTTATTTCATTTTTCCTAAGATGTTTTTTGGAAGTTCACATTTCGCAAAAGGGTTGGCGTTGATATAAAAAATTCAACAGAACAAAAACAAAAACCCTTTGTCTAAGTCAGATGCCCCTTGCTAATTGATTCGGTCTTATAAGGTGTTAACTGGGAAGACTTTTTGGAGTTTAAACAAATATAGGCTTTCTTTTCTGTACCATTAATATGCTTTGCAGTACTGAAGGGAGGAGGAGTCAACATTCTTACATCTTAATTACATAGAAGCAACTCAGACACAACTTGCCTGATTAATACATGTGGCTTAAGAAAAATCCAAACTCTTCAAAGAGTCAACCTAGTACTTGGTCGCAAATAAAGATGGGATGGATAGCTGTGAGCATTTAATTACATTTCCTCTGAAGAACAGATTGGTTTGTTTTGTTCTTGGAACAGTCTGCTTTTGTCCGCACAATGGGTTTTTCAGGGATGTCCCTCCCAATTCCAGCTTGACAAAACCCCATTTCACTCTCCAGGGATAAAAAAAACATGGCTTCGCAGAAAAGGTGCGCAGGTACTGCACTGATCTCCACGCAGTTCCAAGTGACGTATGTTACTAACGCACAAACAAACCTGACTCATAGGTCTGACACGTACCTTGAGACATTTGACATTTTGCTGCAGGGCCTAAAATCAACATCTTATGGGAAACAAAAAAAAAGCCATTTTAAACCAATTGGTTTCTGTATTGCAAAACACTGAATAAGTCAAGATTACAAAAGTTTTTCTTATCTCAAAAAACCAAAAATCAAACTTTAGAATTTGCAGTATAAAACCCTTAAAATGGAAAGACACGTTAATAAAAACAAACCAATGAAATGCTAACTATATCAAAATGTACAATTTATTTGATCCAAATTACATTCTGATCTCCTGCAGTTGATTTTCCAGATCACAGTTGACTAACTTAGGAAGATGTTTTGAATGAAAGATGGATTATGGGAATTTTTAAGTTACACATCTCCCTCACAGGCAGGCCCGGACGGTTCTCAGAATATAATGGCTACATCCCCTAGGGACCATTCTGAAGCTACTCACAAAGAAATCTTTGGATGCAAGAGATATGTCAAGGTTCACCTTAAGATAAAAAACTAGAACGAATGATATGGTTCATTCTGTTTTGACAAGAAAGCTGAAATTATCTCGAGTGTATTTACAGGTTGGGGGTTTTAACTGCTGCATGAACAAGGCTGAAAATAAAACAGTCGTTCAGCATTAACAAAAGACGTAGGATTATCTGCCCTTCATGCTTGATCACATGTGAATCCTTATCCTATGGGTAGCTGGATAACCGAAGGGAGAAAAACTTTAACCTAGAAAGTTACTCAAGTAAAGCAGAGGCTTCCGGATGTTTCATACTTATTCAACATTAACCAAACCAGATTTGCAGCTAAGTATTTATTCTGTGAATACTATGATAAGGGGTTGAATTTACGGTGTATTAAATCTTAACAGCATTTTAACTAAAATATATATGACACTATCTGCAGTATCTAGTTGATTTGCCATATCTGGGGAATAAGATGTTAACCAGTGGATTTGTTTGGGATTACTTTCATCCGAAGGACATTAAAGAAACTGGTTTTGTTGAATGTTAAAGCTGCCCATACACAATCAGCAGGGGAACAGCCCTGCACAGGCAGAGCTAATCATCTTCTGCGTGAAAAAATATCTTATAAAAAATATGACAGTGTAAACAGACAGGCAAGTGTCTGGAGGAAAACGGAAAAAAAAAATAAATAAAATTCACGCCACAGTTCAAGTTTCAGGCACTGGTTCAGAAACTCATGAGGAAAAGCTTTTAGTCTGTAATAGCTGCAGGAAAAAACAAACAACTGAGAGCTTCTCCTGATTTGGTGGCATTGCTGTAACTGTTGCTCTGAAAAGCAGGGAACACTGCAACAGCCAAACTATATCCCAAAAAATTGTTTAAATAAAACAATGGGATGATGTCCTACTACATCCCCCAAATGAAATGCAAGAGGAAGCCGACACCAGCCATTGTTTCTCACTTAGGAAAAACTGGAGATTATCTCACCCAAAATAAAGTTCTTTACAAAAATTTATTTTCTTCTGTTTGTTTCAATGTAAACAAGTTAGAAACACACATCTTTCCTCATCTAAAAACCTTTCAGTTATATCTGAAGTCATGATTTCACTCGAGAGTATTTTCTATTCTATTAAAACTTTCACATAACTGGAATTTTGACAAAAAAAATAAAATAAAAAAAAATTATAAAAAGGATTAAACAGAATTAAAAAACAAAAAAACTTTTATTAGGCTTGCGGCAAATCTTACAAGCCACAACACAAGTGTGGACCTAAAAAAAGCGCCACGCTAGCAGTCCTATGAATTCAGGGGAGACGTTAAAACATCCCTCGTAATGAAAGGAAACGGAGTCAAGATCATTCAGAGTCTGACAGGACGATGATTTCCTGTGGATCACACTGGGTGGACACGTGCACCTGGAGTGAAAAAAGGAAAAAAGAAAGATGAAAAAAAAAGGAGATGAGAATCACAATTCTTATATCCAAGATGGGGGGGGTTCCAAATTTTACAGTTTGGTATTGGAATTGTGTTTCCGCATATGTCTTCAATTCCTTTTATGGTTCCCAATGTGTTTTAGCGGGGTGAACATTCTTGCACGGAGCAGAATCAGGCCAGGCTTTTATTCCTTCAGTTTCATACAAAACAGACATTCTTAGTATTAGTTTGGTGTGAGTAAAAAGCAATAAAGGTGAGAATGTTTAAGTGATACTTGTTATCTTGGCCCATTGATTAGGAAGTAAAACAAGACTGCCACAGTACTGTATAAACATGCATGGTTGATACAGGAATTGCACAGGCTGAAAATGGTCCCCCCAACCTTGTTGATCTTGGGTGGTGGCGTGGACTGTGAACTACTGACCACTTCACAGTCGGGTGTGTCAGCGCGAGTCGATCGCTGCGGAAAATTGCAGCTGATGGCTCCCATATCTGGAGGGATGTCTATTTCCCTGGGGGAAGAATAGGGGGAATTACAGGAAAAGAAGCAGGTCAGTGTGACGGGTGGCGGGAAATAGTATAAAAATGTCCCTTGAATTAGATTTCAAGAAGTAATTTTTAAATTAAGAAAAGGAGAATCGACTTTAATCATTCAATAACACTGACTGATACCACCTTTATTGAATCGCATATATCATTACACTACAATTAAGATGTGAAGCCTCACCTTAAATCCATATGAATATATTTTGTTTTCTGGGCGCTCTCTGGAGAAGATTCCTGCCTCTTCCTCTTGTTGCCGCCCATTATTCTGGGGTTCAACGGAGACAAGTCGCCATTGGTGAGCTGTGTGAGGCCTTCTTCGTCTGTGATTACCTCCGTGGATGCGTCATTGGTTGTTGCTTGTAAAACTCCTATGGGCTTCCCACTGGAGTCTCCAGTGCTCATCTGGACAAGTGGGTTGTGATTGAAGGAACTGACAGGGTCCACGGAAGCTACGGGGTCACCATTAGACACAAGCACTTGGTCAGGCTGCACTGCCTCTGATTGGCTGGGGCTGTCTGCAGGAGAAGGGCTCTCAGACAGCGGACAGACATGGGACTTGTTGGTGTCATAAAATTGAGCGAGTGTGCTTTCTCCGAGCTTGTCGTCCTCAGCATTTACATTTTCTTCGCTTGGAGAGACCCTTTCTGATGACGCCTCTCTCTCCTGCTGCTTTTGCTCTTCTGAGTCATAGCCCATTTGCTCCGCCTCATTACTATCATCTTCATTCTCTGAAGAAACAGGAAAAATACTCAACATTACAGAGGAGGAACTGCTTTAACTTCTTGATGGGCTTGAATTAGGGGGCCTAAATTAACAGTGACCATCGGAGAACTGTGTACATTTGAGAAGTGGTAGGTACGTTTGCTAAACCAAGCAGTTCAAAAACACATGAAAAAGCTACCAAAAGAAAACGTTTTGAATAATTTGAGAGAAACCTGTACAAATAAGCTATGGAATAACATTGTTTACCTGAACTTTACTGTTTACCAGGTAATGGTTCTTGAACTGATTTCAGAAGATTCTACAGGCTGCCTGACAAAAGCAGCAGTTATTAAAAAAAGTTTCCTCTATGGGAGGAACTTCAAATGGAAGAACTTGGAACAACACTGCTGAATGCAGCACTTTTTCCTTGTCAAATATGCTGATGAGATTTTTCATTTTGGTTTCATGGTCCAAGATCATTATTTCACAAATACGAGGTGATGAAACAACAGGGACTTTTACTTACTCAGGTTACTCAGCTCACACAAATGGTCTTTTTTTTAAAATTACAATGGTTTTATCAGGTTTATCACTAACAAGCCTTTTACTTCATTTTATCAGGTCTCAGTATGATGAGACACAGTAATCAATTTTTTTTGTTTCTTTTAGGTAAAAAAAAAATTGCAGCAGGTGAAATTAGCCATTTGTTTTTTAACTGTTTAAATTGGTCTACTTTGTCCATGATTTAAACATTATTAAGATACAAACTGATCTACAAACAACTCGTGATATTTTCTCAAGTTAAGGAAAACTGCATGGCATTGCTGCCTGATGAACACTGGCAAAGGAGATGGGTCTGTGTCAAAATGTTTTCGCAATGAAAGCCACAAGGATAGAAATGTCTATGAGAGAAATCTACATATTATTTTTGAAAGTGTATAATAATTAAGTTCTTGCCTGGCCCAGACTGCTGAATGCTAGCCTTGATCTCATTCTCTATGTCGGGGTCTGAAGATTCATCATCATCCTCGTCTTCGTCTTCGTCATCCTCCTCCTCCTCCTCCTCCATCTCCACTTCCACCACTCCATTGGTTTCTTTTGTTTTTTGTTCATTTGCTGACTTTTGGCCCTGAAAATAGAATGAGACACAGTGGGACTGGGATTTGTTTGACTGTATACTATTGATAAACACTAAATCACAGAGTGATGCCTATGAAAACATGAATCTGTTGTAACCCTAGGATCGTAATCAAGATCCAGGTCATTCTGAAAAAGCTCTACTCTATAGAATTTTGCCTCATACAGCAGTTTGTCGTATTGCAATCTAGGCATTGTGTTTGTACCTTCTGTAAGCATCAGCCCTTGAATACATTAGGCATGGACACTCAGGGCCTGTAGTAAAACAGGTCGCCAAGTCTTACTGCTGTGAAACAGTACAGAAGTACTACCTCAAATGTGTAAACACGGTTCTCACTCTTTAACTTGAAAGTATTTTCCAGGAAATTTTTAGTTTCTTCAGTATGACAGACATGTTATCTCGCCATACGCTGATACTTTACCCCGTCCTACAATGCTTTGCATTGGCGTTATTTTCTATGGTTGTATCTTGCATTTTGTGTTTTTATACCCAGACCGCTTCTATGTTTTTTAAAAAACAACTTTCCAGTCATGGAAAATGAGTCTGTCATGTTCCAGGTTCTCCAGAAAACATAGGAACTCTGGTAAAGCAATGAAGAGAGGCTCTTTCTTCTATCCATCAAGACTTTATGCCCAGGGTTATAGCAAATATTGCTTGATCAAATCCATTGGCTTTCACAGGGACGTTCAAAGCTACACGGATATTGGTCTTTGTGCACCTGTCCTCTTACAGCACCTGTGGCCTTCTAACGTGGGATTCGATTCCAAGGGGGCGGCATGCCCCTTTCAGATCTCACAATAGCTAATGCACTTGTCCACCCAGAGCAAAACAAAAGCCGATTATAGCTAGGGGTGCATCTTGAGGCACATCTATTGATACTAAACTGCATGGTTTTAATAACAGTCTTTCTTCACAGCAAGTATAAAAAGGCTTTTTTTTTTTTTTTTTTTTAAAAAAGGAAGAATTTGTGTAACTAGAAGTTGGCTGCTTTGACAATACAAAAGGAAGCAGAAAGACTGCCATTACTTCATCTAATTAAAAATAAAGAATGTTAAATGTCATTTATGTGCCATTTTTTAGTAACTTTGGACATTTGAGTCCATACCATAGCTAAAGATAAAAGGAGTTTATGGGATTAAATTCTAAAATGCAACTTGGGAATTAAAAAGAAAATGAGCAAAAAAACTCAAAATCTGTTTTCTGTCTTTTACCTGCCGTTTGGGCCTCTCCTTGACTTCTCTGTTTTCCTGTTTGACAGCATATTTCCTGATGACTTCCTCCAGACGAGACATGGCCATTTCTCTGTTTGACCGCAACTTCCGAAGTAGTGTGGAGTCTGACAGTGCCGGGTCTCTGGCTTTACAGGTTGATGGAAACAAAAGATGTGCAAAGAACAAAGAGGGAAAAAAGGGGAGAAAATACCTTTATAGGAGTTGTGTATTAACACTAGGCCTGTATGCTTTACGATTACCAAATGCCAATCATCTTAATGTAAATTACTGATCAGTGATAAAATAATACCATAGGTTATACTTGGGAAAATCTAGAAGGAAAGAAGAGCAACTATATTTTCTGCCTGATTTCTTACAAGGCACATAAGGATCTGTGAGATGTGAACCAAAGTTGTAAACCAAGTCCAGGTGACGTCTCTCCTGCAGCATGCTGCCGGTCTCCCTGAAGGCCTCCTCGGAGATCTGGGTAATCTGCTTTCTGTTCAGGCAAAGGTTGTGACGCTTGGTAGTATGTTGCACCAAATGGAGGATGTCAGGGTAATCTGGAGGGTTTTTACGGGCTTCGGGACTGTTAATAAAGCGCTCAATCTGGAAACGGAGGAAAACAAGCAGTGGGCTCATGAACTGGGCATTAAATGGCAACTGTTATTGATATGGAAATTTTGATTAAATATAAAACATATTACCTTGATATTCAACATTGTGGTATTTAAAGAAAATATAGCTATCTGTGATAGCAGTGAGCAACAATCAATCCAATGAGAAATAATCCAATCTCAACCTCTCTTTCTTTAGGAATTGGCTTTAAAACTTTATTTTTGAGAAAGCATAGTTATTGTTAGGCTAGCCCCCAGTTATGCTTCCACAGGCTTACTCTGCTGAAGGATATCCCATGATGCACCTCTCTCATTCCTCCAATTCTCCCTATCCTGTGTGCATGTATGCCCCTTCATAAATGCATGACAGTAAAGTCATGTCTTTTCCTGAGTCCCTGGGCTCTCTCACTTCACACTTTCCCAGGGGGCATGTCTTGATCTACTGTGCAGTAGACTGGTAAGGCACCTACCACTATTTCTTTCATGAATAACAAAGCCATTATTTTATCACGTTGCCAGAACTGCGTGCTGCTGTTGTTATTAGCATGACATCATTGGCGCTTGTGCCTCGCAACCCTCATCGTTCCATCACAATTTTGCTTTCTAACTCTCTAACCCTCTGTCCTTGTTCTCATTCTGCTCCAACAGGCCGAGACAGAAGGCCACCCACATTTACCTTGGATCTGTCCAAGGTTGTGCATGGGCTATATATAAAAAAAGGAAAATAAAATATCTGAAACAAAGCGATTTGGAATGTGAGAAAAAAGCTTTTGGTTTTGCAATTACACACATATCTCAGTTACTTACATAATACTGTTTCATAAGTACTACAATGTGTAAAAATGGCATTTCAGTTTATCACTATACATAAACAGTTATCCTATTGCAGCCATCAGGGTTTAAACACATTCCGTGGCTTCTCCTTTTGATGAATATTGTACTAACTTGTCTACAAAGTGTCCTTGTTCAATTGTCTGTTTATGGTTAATACACTCCTCAAAACCTACAGCCTTATGATTCTATTATCTGAACCTAGAGACAAACTCCACTAACATCATGTATAATATTTTACCATGGTAACCTGTATGACAACACAAGTCTCCCAGTTTACATCATGACCCCATATGTTACATCACATATATCATTACAGTTCAACTCCCTTCACAACCTCACAACCAAAACAATATCACAGCTCCATCTGTATGCACCCATCCCTGTGCATACTCGCCTTACTCTCCATCATCATTATTTGGTTTGAGACAGCATGGTCCCCATGCAACATCACAGCTCTTACCAACTCAAGTCCTGTGTGTGTTAAGCCTCATGTAAAATCACATGTTACTCGGCGCAAGTGGCCCTCCTGCACCAAATTGTTGGACTCAGTCATTTCCATAGATTTATAGCAAGACACGTGTACGGATGTCTATGACTATAACGCTTTCCAGGCAACGACATGCGCTTCCCCATCATGCATGGAATTCACAAGTGTGACTGAAATTCACACTCGTAACAAATGTCAGTTTTTATGGACCTTCCTGTGGTCACATGTGCTTCATGTGAATTTATTGTGACAAACCGTACAGTCTGTTTTTCCCCCACAGGTGCTATAAAAATGGATATACATTAGCAGGCCGGAATATCTCTTGCTGGAACATCTAATCAAGTAAATACTACCCTGACAAATGTAAACAATAAACCACTGAATTGATTAGAAACAAATGTCACAAGCTATTACATTGCATGTTTTTCTAATTTCTATTGTAGAGGATGATATGATATTCTAGAAGCTGATTAAAACCCCGGAGCATGAATACGAACTACCAGCTAAGTAGCAAGTTTTTCAACGAATGTTGCATTTTGGGAAAATTAAGACCACAACAAGCTTACCTTCTTGTTTATCTCAGGATAACGGGTTCCTTCGAATGAGATCCTTTGCTCGATGACTCTCCCCGTTAAAGTGCTGCAACCCTTTAATTCACATAGCTTCTCATAAATCTTCATCATCTGTTGGAAGACAAATGTGTTTGGATCTTATAGAACCATGACCTGATTTAACATTAACGCCTTGTCACGACTGGACCACAGGATCCAACAATAATATATGACCTTGCGCTTGAGCTTGTGTTCCTGGATATAATTTGAGTCCTCTGCTTCCATCTCTTCTAAGTTCAGCTCTGTCTGCTGCAGTCGACATATCTCCTCGTTGTAGGTCTTAAGTAGATTTTCCAGGTATGCTATCTGAGAAAAAGTCAGGACCACAGGCAAAGCTCAGCAATGACATTGTAGTATTGCTTTTTTTTTTTTTTTGAGTGGAAAGGAAAATACTAAAAAGCATTCCCTAAACGCACACTTTTTAATGAAGAAATATTTGAGGTGTTACTAAAAGTCCAATTCCTTGTTTTTTTTACCTGTTTCCTGGATGCCCTGTTTGCCTTTTTCTCTTTACTGCTGCCCTCTGACAGGCCTGAGGTGGAAGGTTGCTCATCTTCTATCACTGGGTGGGACCCCTTTTTCTCCGTATTCTCTGATAGTTTTTCCTTGCTACTACTTTTGAGCTTTGCAGAGGTAGACTCAAGAGAATGTGATGTTGAGGTAGAATGCTCATGCTCCAGTTTTTTGAGAGTCTGCCTCCTTTTGGCTGCATGCTGCTTGAGTACAGTGCACAGTTCATTAATGTAGACAAAAGTCTTGGAACGGTTAGCCTGAGCACGTGTTATGCATCGGCCCAAGCTGTTCCTGAACTCCACAGATGAGAGAAAGTCTGGGCTAGCCTTGGCATGCTTGACTTGGAGAAAGGTCATAACTTCAGGGCAGTCCTTGGTGAGAGCTGAGCAGTGCGTCACAAACTAGAAGGAATACAAAAATGAAAGGATAAGAGAAAATGGAATGTGATGAAACTGGAGGAAATAAGAAAAACCAGGTGAGTCAAGTAGCAATGAGAACATATCCGGCATTTTGTGATGTGAATTAATCAGATAATGTTCCGTTTCAGTACACTTCATAGAGGATGATTGTTAACGGCTACTCCTGCCATTAAAAAAATTACAAATCCCATGATCAGGAGCTGGGTGCAGAGAGACAAAATAAAAAGGTAAAGGAGTGCTGAAATTCAGTTTTTGCATAATGGTGATATATTGGTATTCAAAACCACCTTAACGTTGGAGCAAGGCTGCAGTCTAAAATTTACCTGGAGTTTAACAGACAATTATTTCCGGCCACAAACGGATATACTTTTGGCAGTATATTACTATGTCCCAACGCTAAATGTTGATATGATTGGACAAGGTGTACACCTTTTATATGATGTTGCAACTACATCTGGGTGCCGGCAAGGTTTGACAAATAATTTATGGAAACAACTACAGAAGTGTGTCTCTGTTAATGCAGGGTTTTCATCGGTGTGCTGCAAGTCCTGCAGCATATCAGCTCTCAATCGAACCCCCACCAGGCCAAGTATTTGGAGAATTTTTTTTCCTAGTGTTATAAGAACCCCCACTGTACACCACAGTTAAAGTGAAACAGCAGAAAACTCAACTGTAGATTCTAGAAAACTCAACAGTGCCACATTTTAGTTAAACGTGAGCTCAAAAAGCACGGATTGGATGTTTTGTTTCAATGATTAGAACTTCTTACCATATCAAAGAAGGACTGATTCCAACATACAAAAGCTGACATAGATTGAAAGAATACAAAGGGAAAATTTATCAGCCCTAAAATAATTATTTTAAAGAGAAATCATTTTTTAATAATTGTTGCTTTGGTGAAAAATAGTGCTATTACAATTAGTTATGTTTTTGAGGCCCCTTGCTATTTTCATTTGTTTTTGTTATTAAAATGATTCAAAATAGCATTCACATGTTCACTCAGGGAGTCTCAAAACCCTCTATTAAAGAAAATGAAACCAAAATGATCACCAGCACTTACAATTAGCACACAGGAACTGAAGTATTGTGAAAAAGCAAAAAGAAAATGTACAATGACATCAGAGTGTGCTTGGATTATTTTCATATTGAAGGGTTACAAATACAATATTATATGCAGTGTGTTAGATGAGACCAGCAATCCAAGTTTGACTTTAATATTTAAAGGTCGTTTAGATTTTTTTTAAACATGTTTCAGTTATATTGTTTGGTTTCATTTGTATTTTTTAAAACAGCATTCCTCAACATACATTACCCTGTAGAACCCAATAATAATAAGTTGAACAAATACATAAAGCACTTAATTATGTAATTATGTTTTAAACTACAATTAAAGTAGGCTTTTTGGTTTTAATATTTTTTGGAAATGGTTCGCCATTTAGTTCCTTCTGGGTTCTCCGGTTTCCTCCCACAGTCAACAAACATACAGCAGGTTAATTGGAAAAATTGGTAAAATTGCCCTGATGTGCAAATGAGAGAGTGAATGGTTGTCCGTCTATATATGTGGCCCTGCGATTGACTGGCAACCAATCCAGGGTGTACCCCGCCCCTCGCCCATTGGGGGCTCCAGCATCCCCCGAGACCCTGAGTAGGATAAAGTGGTAGATGATGGATGGTTTGCCATTTATTGCTGTAGGCTAATATGGGACAGGCCTTGGTGATCATGTTATCATGGCAGGATAAAAGTGACTATTTTCACTGTCCTCCTGGAAACATGAAATTCAACCTCAGCTATCCAAAAAACATTTGCGCACCATCATTTAAGATCTTTTTCTAAATCCTATCAAGAAAGCAATCAGAAAACTAACAAATTATAGCGAGTAACGTGAGAGACACGGTGGCGCAGTGGTTGGCGCTTTGGCCTCATAGCAAAAAGGACCTTGGTTTGATTCTGACATAAGGACCTTTCCATGTTGAGTTTTCTCCCTATGTCTGCCATGGGTTTCCCCCGGGTTCTCCGTTTTCCTCCCACAGTCCAAAATGCAGCAGGTTAATTGGAAAAAAATTGGGAATATTGCCCCGAATGAGTGAGTGAATGCTTTGTCTGCATATGTGGCCTGCCCTGCGATTGACAAGTGACCAGTCCAGGGTGTCACCTCTCGCCTGAAGACAGCTGTGATAGGCTCCAGGAAGAGAAGATGGATGGATGGAATGGATAGGTAGTAAGTCACTGTTATTGTTGGTGAAAGACAGACTGATTGCTTCCTATCATAAATTACTGGAAAAAAGTACTGTATGTGCTTAGATTCAGCAGATTTCAGTTGGACATTACTAACATTATCTACAATGGACTAGGGTTCTGATTCATAAAATGAGACAAACATCATTTAATTGCAGACACTCATCAAGATGTTTTACAGAAATAATTTTCAACACTGGAAGATCACCAATTCCTTGCTACATGATGACATTGTAAAATTATTTTTTTATATATATTTAGTACTGACAGGTCAATACATTGATATAAACCTATTCAATGATAGTTATGCAAAAAAATATAATAATAACGTATACTTAATTAATCCCCGTGGGGAAATTCATTCTCTGCATTTAGCCCACCATGGATGAACCATAAGCTGTTGGCTGCCGTCTCGCAGCGCCAGAGGATCAGTTAGGGGATCAGTGTCTTGCTCAACAACAGTTGGACACACGAGAAGGAGCCGGGAATCAAACCAGGAATGTTTGGTTCCAAGGACGATCGCTCTACCTCCTTTGCCACGCCCCCCCACATAGTATATAAAACTGCTTAAAACAGTAAAATAAATAAACACTGTCAAAGAGGCCCAATCTTAAAAACAAACAAACCTTTGTATGTATATTAAATCATAGCCCCAGCACTAATAGGAAGTGTTAAAAAAATCAAAACCACATTAAGTGCATGTGCCATAAACTCACCTCAGCGAATAACTCTTGATTCTTCGCCAGCAGAGCATCAGCTTGTTTATTCGCTGTTGCAATAGGTGACTGGGTAATGTGGGCTGGACTCGCTGTTGCAATAGGTGACTGGGTAATGTGGGCTGGACTGGGCTGTTGAGCTTTGAGTTGCAAATCAGTATTGGCTTTATGCTTAGAAGAGGAGGTGGAAGCAGTGCAAGGCAATTGAGGACTCTCGTCTTCAGCACTATCAAGGATTATGATCTTATCAGCCATTGAGGCAGGAGCCACCGCCATTTGCCAAGTGTGTCGTTGCTCCTTTTAGAAAAAAGAAACATGAAACTTTTGATTACAAACACAGAAAAACCCATACAATCCACAAGCATTTTCAATAAAACAAAAGCAATATGGAATGTTTTTTTTTTTACTGACCTTCCATTAATTCATATTACATCAATTTCATGTGAGGAAGTCAAAAAAGCGAGTATCCAATATTCTAACCAACATGAATAGTAAAGTCTAAATTCAGTTCAGGTCTAAAAGTGGTTAGAAATGTTCAAAAAACTAGGACATCACTGAAATTCCCGTTATCACAAAAGCCATGTTATCAATAGTTTAAAATTCACTGACTGATGAGGATATTTTTTTTCCCAAATTTACTCCTGTAGAGATGTACTCCAAGATAACCTCAAATTTATAATTTAATTATATATTTATTATTATTATTTTATTTTTAATTCTTTTTTCATTTTAAAAGAAAAAACAAATACATATTTGGAAACAGACAAGAGGTGGGAATTGAGACTTGAGAAACAGCAATAACTGTCATAAATGGGCTATCTTGAGTCACAGCAATAAAATACTGATGATGATGTTTTTGTCTTGCGCAGTGTTCAGTTGTATTTGATTTTTTGGGGGTTCAGCATTGTCATGTGTTACAGATAAATAGTGTGATTCTCAAGTACTAAGAATTCCTCTTGATCATATTTTACACTACTATCATGAGAACGTTAGCAAAAACGAAAAACGTCCAAATACAACTTTTCCATTACCGCTGTTTCTAACTGACTAATATTATAGTAATTGCGGAAATGCTTAATTGCTGACTTATCCCCTGACTACATGACACCATGTAAATGGCCATTGTATTGTTCATGTTACACAAAATTCCAAGTAATAGTGATTTCACACAAAGCGGTGAAATAGTAGACACAGTAGCTCTATGGCCATATAATCAGGAAGACGTGGAGAACAGGGAATCATTAAAAAAAGAGAATCATTGGCAAATCTACTTTTCCATGGTGACACTTACCGACCTCTTGGTTACAAGCTAATTGACGTAAAAACAAAAGATGGCCGTAAAATCCCGCAGAAGAACCAGGCGGCGATGAATTTAATTTTTTTTTTTTGCTCAACTTAGCTAGCATTAGCCATAGCTAACCCTTTAGCGTTGTTACTTTGCCGAGTGGGAAAATAAAAACGGGTAGAAAAAGCATTCTTTTTAATTTCATTGGTGACTTACTATGGGTACCATACTGCTCTAGAAAATTTCACTTTTCCTCAAGTGCAATTCCTATTGACAGAAACCTACAATATAGATAGATACACGATCGGGAACTGGTTGAAGCACCCAGTGAGATTAGTATTAACGGCTGTGTTTGGATGATCGACTTCTTCAACGGTATTGAACCCGCAGCGATTGAGGCGCATTACCGCCACCTTCTGGTTCGGAGGGAAGCCTCATGAGTTCAATTCCTCTTCTTTTCCTTTCGGCTTTATCCTTCAGGGAATCAACACAGCGAATCAACCTTCTCCATCTAGCCCTATTCTCTGTATCCTCCTCCGCACGCCAACTACCTTCATATCCTCTCCCACGACCTCCATAAATCTTCTCTTTGGTCTTCCTCTAGACCTCCTGCCTGGCAGCTCCAATTCCAGCATCCACCTTCCAATATATTCTCCACCCCTCCTCTGTACATGACCCAACCATCTCAATCTGGCTTCTATGACCTTCTCTCTAAAACATCTAAAATGTGTTGTCCATCTGATGGACTCATTCCTGATCCTATCCATCCTGGTCCTTCCCAAAGAGAACCTCAACATCTTCATCTCCGGTACCTCCAGCTCTGCTCCCTGTCTTTTCTTCAATGTCACTGTCTGCAAACCAAACAGCGTCGCTGGTCTCACCACTGTCTCCTCCCACTTTCCTTTCATTCTAGATGATATTCTTCTATCTCATAGAACCCCTGAAACTTTTCTCCACCCATTCCAACCTGCTTGAACCCGTTTCTTAACTTCTTTTCCACACTCTCCATTGCTCTGGACTGTTGACCCTAAATATTTGAAATCCTCCAACTTCTTGATCTCCACTCCCTGTATCCTCAACGTTCCACCCGGCTTCCTCTCATTCACACACATATATTCTGTCTTGCTGTGACTAACCTTCATTCCTCTCCTTTCCAGAGCATACCTCCACCACTCAAGATTTTCCTCAACCTTGATTTCAATTCATGGAGTAAAAGGAGAAATTCTGGTGTGCGACATATATTTATAAATAGTGAGAAATCCTCTGGCCTGTTCAGGTGCATTGCTGAGAAGTTGAGAAGTTTTACCCAATAATTTATTAAGAATTATATGAAAAATCTTGTTTCTTTGGCTGTTTATTTGCTCTTTTTTTTTGGACAAAACAAAACATGCTTTCGACCTTATTCACAGATTTAAAAAAAAAACACTCATTGCAATGATCATAGCAGTAGCCGTAAGTAAATATTACCATTTATTTTGTGATAATATCAGACTTGTCGTTTACAAAATGCTTCACAAAAAGTTAAAAGTTAAAAAAAATACACTTCAGGATGATTGGAGTGCACTTAACACAAGAGGCAATGAAAAAGTAGCCATTCCTGCAAAAGCAATCACACTGACTACGAGGGAAAAAAAACTTTGTCCAAGCAGAGGTAGTCTTTAATGTTAAATGAATTATCAAATGCTGAACATTTTATTTTGAGAATGGTTACATTGATTTTCTTCTGAATAAAAGCATTCTGTCTTTAATCACAGATGTCACGCAAATGAGCTTTGGGACTCAGACCTAATTGTCATCCTCCTCTTCCTCCAGTTCCCTTGGGGACTGAATGAATGAGTGAAGCAGACCCCTCCCACCATCTGGCAAAAACACCAGCTTTGGACACTCCTGCAATTGAGTCTGAACCTGTCTTCCAACACCACTACCATTTGTGAGTTGTTGTAAATTAATGTGTGGGATTTTCCTCAGGCAAATCCTTCATGAAAACCTACTCCTAGAACTACAAAGTAAGTCCTTCTGGTTGATGTTCAGAAAGCCTAAGAAGATTCAAATACGATTTCCCTCATTTTTGGGGTAAAAGTTTTCAGTTTGAGCTTGAATGCAAATTACCACTTGATGCTTTTGCAGATGTATTGTGTGATGTATAATTCTCCTAATCCTCCATCCAATGGTGATCCATCCATTCAACCATCCATCCATCCTCTGCTTATTCGGGGTCGGGTCGTGGGGGCAGCAGCTAAAGCAGAGAGGCCCGGACTTCCCTCTCTCTGGCAACTTGGTCAAACTCCATCGGGGGAATCCCAAGGCGTTCCAAGGACAGCCAAGACACATAGTCTCTCCAGCATGTCCTGGGTCTTCCTCAGGTCAGGAGGTATTCTGACCAGATGCCCAAGCCAATGCACCTGGCTCCTCTTCAAGTGCTAGTGGGGTGGCAAATAATTTCTCAAATAATTTGTCACTGGTTCTTTAACTGCACATCAGACAAACACTACGTATTCGGTGGTTCTGTTGTCCAGAAGTTGTCTTTAATTCTGTCTGCAGATCAGGGGTCGAGTCTCTGAGTTGCTTATTCAGAAGGCAGACAAGAGAGGCAACCAACTCACACAGATGGGGGCCATTGTTTTTATACACTTACAATCAGGACAGTGACTCCCAACCTGTAGACTTATAGGGAGACCTCCCATGCACACTTGAGGACCCTGCTGAGGTTATAGAGCTGGTCTATTCTTACACGAGCAGGATGAAAACCACACTGCTCCTCCTAAATCTGAGCTTCAACCACCCGATGGACCCTCCTTTCCAGCAACTCTGAGAAGACCTTTCCAGGGAGGATAAGGAATGTAATCTCCCTGTAGCTGGAGCTCAAACAGGTGTGGGCATACTGATTGCCCCCCGACTCAGCGCCTGTACGTCGGGGTTCAACCTGGTGGACGAGAGGGTAGCTTTCCTCCACCTTCGAGTGGGGGGACGGGTCCTGACTATTGTTTGTGCCGATGTACCCAAAGTCAGTGGAGACTACCCATCCTTTTTGGGGTCCCTAGAGGGACGGTTAGAGAGCGCTTCTACCGGGGACTCCCTCGTTCTACTGGGAACCTTCAACACTCACATAGGCAGCGACAGTGAGGCCTGGAAGGACGTGATTAGGAGGAATTGCGCAAGACCTCTGTGTCCGTTATGGACTGTCCATAAGGAACACCATGTTAAGGCATAAAGGTGTTGAATGGGCTTCCTGGTAAAAGTAATGCTCCATCCAACTGTTCTTTATGATTTCATGATACAATTCTTGATGAATTTCTATGGTGCAGTGTGTCATTTCATGATTGACATGTTCGATGAGGCAGAGAATGTGAGGCGGGCAACAGGATTCATCCATTCAACATCACCAGCATTCATAACAGCCCAGACTGCCTTTCGCAACTACTTCAACGGACTGGAAATGTGATCTACTTTCACCATTCTCTCTCCCAGAAATGCGTAAACTCAAATGCACTTTATGAAGATCTCATGTGGATTCTTAGAGATCGGGCCATTGCCCTCAGAAGGTGATGATGTGTTACATCTAGAGCTAATTAGTTAAAATGTACAGAACCACATGTCCTCACCTTTACCTACACTAGATGGTAGCATTTCCCTGTCAGATTTTTGCCAGTCCCCTTTGACCAATAGAAACATCATCAAATTTGAAAGTATTGTAGACAGTAAAGCTGCGGTGTGTTACAAACTCACCAAACACTAACCTCCCTCACCAGTCAAGACTGGTTTCTCCCCCTTTTCTTCTTCCTTCACTCCAAAAACCTACAATGAGATAAAAAAAAAATCACATATCTTATAGAAAGACCTTTGAGCAAAAATTATGTAATTACATTTGAGTCATTGAACCAATGTCAGTGAAACAAGAAATTGTACAATTTGGCTAAGAGTCAAGACAGCAAAAAAATATTTATAAGTAAGATTAAGCCTAAACATGAAAATTTACAATTCCCACTGCCTCAGTGCAGAACCGAATGCTTTATACGCTCCTTTGTGCCCACGTTCATCAGACTGTATAACAGCAGTGTGAACAGCACACAACTCTGAACGGTTGGAGGTGCATCTGTGCTGCCACTACCTCACTTGCTCACACATGTCGTGCCCTAACTCCGTTTTCTATTCTTATCCTTGTTGGTGTCACTCCATTCGCATCCTGTTTATTTCTGTCATTGCATATGTCACTCTGCTTCTATTCTTGCCCTTGCTGTTGTTGTTTTTGGTTGTCTATTCTCACCCTTGCTGTTTTTTTTATTTTTTTATTTTATTATTATTATTATCTATCTATTTATTGATGCCTTTCCTTTTTTTAAGATATATTTTGACAATCTTTTTAATTGTCTCTTATTTATATTTATACTCATATTTATTGACATAATTATTGTTGTCTTATCTTATTTTATCTTATCTTATCTCATCTTATCTTATCTTATCTTATCTTATCTTATCTTATCTTATCTTATCTTATCTTATCTTATCTTATCTTACCTTATCTTATCTTCAAACTTTTTGACTGACCATAGGCCATACGGAGAATTGTTTTTCTATATTTTTGAAATTATGGTCTGTTGGTGTGTCCTTAAACGTTGTATGATGTGCAGTGGCTATCCCATATCTTATGTCAGCATTTTTACCAAGCACTGCAATAATATTTCACATAGGTACTACGTTCCGAGCCCATAACTTTATATTATTTGACAGTAACTTGATCCTCCATGCAGTGATAGAGCTGGGTGTAGAAACTTCTGTCATCAAGCATGAAAATAGAAAAAATAAAAAAAATCCAGATAATGAGCTTAATACTGACCTCCTGTCTTTCCACATTGTGTGTCTTAAGCCTATGCACAAAGTGCTTGATTTCATGGATGAGAAAAAAGATTATTTCCCCCATGGCCTCTGCTCAGAGGAGTGTCAAATCTAAATGGTCCCAAACACTGCACATTGTAATTACAGAACAGAACAAAACACCTAATCTGCCTCAGATGTTTCACAGCTTGTACAAAGATATAAGATTTGCCATGCTTTTGCTTTCCCATGAACAAGCACTTAGCGACAGTGGCAAGAAAAAGCTTTTGTGGCCAGAAACCTTGGACAGATCTGAGCTCATTGTGGGCACGTGGGCGGCCTTCTGTCTTGACTGATGGGGGTAAAGAGAGAGAGCTGAGATAGGGAGAGAGAGAAGGACAGAGAGATAGACAGCAAGAGAGTGACAGAGACAAAGGGTGTATGATGGAGTGGGAGGGACAGGAAACAATGGTCTAGTACTACTAATACAAGTAGTTCTGATAGTTACATGATATGATAAGATAAGACAAATTAGGAGAAGGTAAGATAGAACTTTATTGAACCCCATAGGGGAAATTCTTTTGTCCCAGCAGCGCAACAATAGCAGTGTCAATGAATATGAATATGAACATCGATAAGAGAGACAGTTAAAAGATAGCAAAATATATCTGTTAAGCACAGTCTTGAGGCAAGTAGTTGTGGTGACCCCTGGGATCCTCGGTTGGTCCTCCTCGTCCTCTCAGTCCAAGGCCAGGGTCTTGATCTCCTAGCTGATGGTGGATGAGCCCTATTATATCAGAAGTTAGTTCGTATACGGGGAGCGGAGAGAAACAGAGATAGAGACTGTGTCTGCTTTTTCTCCAGAAGAACTCCGCTTTATTGGTTATAGTGAGTCTTTTTTATACAAAAGTTAAACAATGCAGCATTGAGAAGTATGATATAGCCCACAAAACAAGTGTGGACACAGATAAAAATTGGGGTGGGAGACAATGGCTACCTACAAGGCCATTACATGACCCTGAGAGCATCACTGGGCTTGTGTCTCACGGGAAAGAAATGAAAAAGTACAGAAAGGGGAGTATGTATCAAAGAGAAGTGGAAAATATAATGGTAACAGAAAATTGTCTAACAATATCTATGAAAAAATAGACAGAGAAATGAACAACAGCAACGATAGAAATAGATAACCGAATAAAAAAAGGAAAAGGAAAAAAAAAACAGCAAAGGTGAGAATAGACAACCAAAACGACAAGAACAAGGGCAAGAATGGAAACAGAGTGACAAATGCAATGACAAAAATAAACAGGATGCGAATGGAGTGACACCAACAGGGATAAGAATAAAACAACGGAGTTAGGACACGACATGTCGTGTCCTAAATGAGTGAGGTAGTGGTAGCACAGATGCAACTCCGGCTGGTCAGAGTTGCGTGCCATCCAGACTGCTGTCATACAGTCTGATGGCTGTGGGCACAAACAGCAGAAATGGTACAATAATAGCTTTAATGTTAATATAGGAAATAACAAAGGTGGACACTGGACAGGACCGCCGTAGAAGATCCAGCCACATCCCATGTAAACCTGTGAAATGAGAGAAGGATGTGGGTAGAAGACATGAGGTTACTGTCATAGGTACAGATGAATGAGAGGGGTGCATCATGGGATATCCCTCAGCATAATAAGCCTACGGGAGAATAACTAGTGGCTAGCCTAACCCTAACTATATGCTGGAAATGGAAGGTTTAATACATACTCTTAAACAAAGTAAAGGGGTCTGCCCCTGTATAGAGCAAGGAAAATTGTTGAAATATGTTGGTGCCTGGTCATTCAGGGCTTTATAAGCAAAGAGAAGGGTTTTTTTTGCACTCCCAATTTTTTCATAGAGCCAGTGCATGGAGGGCAATACTTGAGAAATGTGATCCCTCATAATAGTTTTTGTTTCAAACATGTGCAGCTGCATTCTGAATGAGCTAGAGAATCTCTAATGGTTTGTTAGGACAGCCCGACAAGGGAAAGTTACAATAATCCAATCTGTAAATATGAAAAATGTATGCATTGGTTTTTCTTGCATCGTTTTGGTTTGTCTGCATCTTTTTCAGTCAGAATATGTCTGATTTTCCTCAAGATTATGTAGTGCAAGCAGGCAGTTCTTGACATTTTTGTGGAAAAATACTCATTGGCCTGGCCAAGGGAGTTAGGAGCGCTTGTTCTCGGAACTGGACATTACTGGTTTGATTCCCGCGCTCCTCCTTGCCAGTTGAAGTGTTGATGAGCAAGACACTGACCCCCTAACTGCTCCCCTGGCACTGTACCTTCGCTGCCTTCTGCTCATGGTTCAGCCATGATGGGTTAAATGCAGTGATCAAATTTTACTGATGTTGTGCTCAATGTATAACTGAATGTGACAAAAAAGGTATTTCTTCTTTCCAACTGCAATCAGGGGTCTCAAACCCCAGGCCAACTGAGGCCCGCGGGACAATATTTTGTGGCCCTTTGCTTGACATCATAGTTTAGCTTTAGTGCGGCCCACACATTTCTCTCACACACACCTTTTTGCTTAGTCACTGCCCTGGGGCCTTGGGCACAAAATATCATTCTACAAGCTTGAATGGCCCACATGACAATATTTTGCCCGTGGCTTTGACACCCCTGCAAAGATTGATTTTTAGGAAACCACTTAAAACTTTCTTCAGACTGATGTAGTGACAGTGGCAATCCATGTGTGTCTGAAAAGAGGTTTCTGTTGTCCTCCTCCGGTGATTTGTCAATCACCTTTAGATAACCAGGGGGTGCCACCACAGGGCATACAGAGGAAAAGGTTAGCAAAGAGGGTCTTTGTGTTCCTTTGTCCTGTGCTGTCCCTATGTGTCAGGCAACCAGCATGCATTCCATGTCCATGTCAGCTATGTAGTTTTGTGGCTTCTTGCGACTGTTGCAACGCTTTCTCTGTGTGTGACCTCTGACTATTTTTTGGCTACAGATATATTTCCCTCGATGAGAGTGACTTTTCCTTTGCAACTTGCCAGTAATGATATTTTAATTTGAATCTTTTCCCCTCTAAGATGGCATTTGGATTTTCAGCCCAGCAAGATCATGAAAGCAGCACTGTGTCTTTATGGATTTAGAGAAGGCGTGCAGCCCAGTAGTGGGGGAGGAGTTGTGGTATAGCACGAGGAAGTCTGAAGTGGCAGAGAAGAGGTAGAGTTGGGACTGCAATAAGGATCGGTCCTGAGCTCCGTCTTGCTTGCTAAGAGGATGGACAGCCTGACAAATGAGGGTAGACAGCAGTCTCCATTAACTATAATGTTTGCAGATGACTTTGTGATATGTGGTGAGAGCAGAGAGTGAATAGAAGAGAAAGGTGGAGACATATTTTGGAGAGGAATGAAGGTCGGTTGCAATAAGACAGATTGCACCAGTAAATGAGAAGGAAACAGGTGGAACAGTTAGGGTGTAAGGAGAGGTGGTGAAGAAAGTGCAGTGCAGTTTGATTATTTAGAGTAGACCATTCAGAGTAAGAGTGTGTGTGGAAAATAGATGAAGATATTGAGGTGGAGTGGATTGAGAAAAGTGCTAGGAGTTATTTGTGACAGAAGAGTGGCAGCAAGGGTGAAAGTTAGGGTTTACAAGACAGTGGTAAGACCAGCCCTTCTGTACAGCTTGGAGGAGGTGACCAAAAGACAGGAGGCAGACCTGAAGATGTTAAGATTTTGTTTGGGGTTAGACAGGATTGGAAATGAGCACATCAGAGGGACAGCCCAGGCTAGAACTCTCGGAGACAAAGTCAGAGGGGCCAGATTGAGATGGTTTGGCCAAATGAAAAGGAGAGAGAGTATATTTGTAGAGGCATTTTGGATATTGAGCTGCCAGAAAGGAGGTAAAGGGGAAGACCAAAGATGGGATTTTTGGATGTGGTGAAGGAGGACATCAAGTTAGCGGATGTGACATAGGAGGATGCAGAGGACAGGGCAAAATGGAAGAAGATGATCCGCTGTATCGTCCTGTAATTAGGGAGGGGCAGTCAGGAAAAGGAGACATGTTTACATTTTGCAAAGAAGTTGTACACTGTAAATCAAGTGAAGGTAATGTCTGGATTAAAGAGTCCTAGTGCAGCTTGATTCTAAACACAAACACATCAGCTTAGCCATTCTTTTTTCAAATATAAAAAAAAATTAAATAATTAAAATATCACATTTCTTTGAGTCCACAGAATGTTTGCTGGGAATAAGACTAATACCTTGCTCAAAAAATTGAACAGGACATTTGAAATACTATCTCAATTTATTTTTACTGATCTGCATTTTGGCCCCTCGAGTTAGGGTCCCGCTCTTCTGTTGCTCACACTCAGCACAGCCTGATGGCTGGGTCAGAATGTTCTTCAGGACCAGAGGGTCCTGATAGAGTACCTTTTCTTTTAAAATATGTATCCATGGTGTATCACTGCAGCTGTCTCACTCGAAGCATCACTCATGACTGCTGAACAGAAGCAGGTAGAACTGCAGGTTCATTCACTACCTGTTGCCATCTAGTGGAAGAGCATTTAATTGTTCTGCCTGCCACTGCATGCTGCTCACATAGACACACATATGAGGACACATTATTTGCGTTGAATAAATAATTTTTGAACCCATCAGGTGAAAGTGGGCATTTTTCCATGGTGAAGTGGTTAGAGTGCTTCCGCCTAACTGCAAGAAGGTCCAAGATTCGATTTTGACAGGGCGCGTTTCTGTGTAGAGTTTGCATGTTCTTTCTGTGTGGGTTTCCTCCTGGTTCTCCAGTTTCCTCCAACAGATTTATTGGAGACCCTAAATTGCCCAGACGTGTGAATGAGGGCATGAATGGTTTTACAGAATGTTTCTATATGTGGCCGTGTGATCTACCCAGGGTGTACGGGTACTCTGCCTCTCATCCATAATAGCTGGGATAGACTATGGTGCAGCATCCCTGCGACACTGAGTGCAGGATAAGTGGCGTGGATAATAAATGAATGAATGACTGAGCGAATTAAAACGTTTATTTACAGTTTACCTAATCACTTTTCAAGAGTCAGCACATTTTGAGTATTTTAGGTGTATTGGGTTACATTCATGGAAAGATGATTGTTTTTATCAAAATGAGTGTTGCTGTTTTGCATCCTCAGAAATGCTTAGGTTAAGATATAGTCAAGAGTAAGGTCAGTTGCTTCATTGCTGTCATGCATGAAAATACTGCCTGTACAGCATTGTTGCAGAACAGGTGTACACCTTCTCGCTTTTATATTGGTCTCTCTCCAGGATGATGACATGCCTTTGTCCTCTCCCAAAATGTTTAAAAGTGATTTGAGCATCAAAACAACTTTTTTTTTACATCTGGATTTTGCCTCTAAATTCCCCAGGTATAAATCTATTGAATGTCTATGGAATATGCCAGACAGACAAACAAGTGTGATCGAAAGAGGTCCCATTTTTATACCTTACAGGACTGAGAATATCTGCTACTGGTGTCTTGGTACTACATCCAACAGTATATCTTTAGAAGTGTAGAGGAATCCATGGTTCAGGGATATTTTGATGGCAAAATTGGGAACGACACAAGGTGAGGCAGAGGCCATAATATTGCTGAGTGCAAGGTGAATGGCGGCCTCTCACACAAGATGGAGCATTTTCATTGATTTCAGCATTTCTCAAATAATAGAATCTGATAATATCAGGGTCAGAAGTCATGTATAAAGAAAGAAAGAAAGAAAGAAAGAAAGAAAGAAAGAAAGAAAGAAAGAAAGAAAGGAAGGGAAAAGGGAAAGAAATCACAATTTATAGCCAGATCACACTTGAAAGGGTTAAAAATCTATTTCCTTATATTCTGGGGCAGTGGGTAAGGTCCCCTGAATGTTTTTGTAAACATTTTTTACAACTTTATAGATCCTTTTTAATTTGTAGTTTTCTTTCTATTTTGCTGCATTAATTGACGTGAATGACTTAGAAGAGTTATTTTCATGGACTATCAGTCTGTGTTAGCCACTTTCAAATTGAAAATAATGACTCTTCAGAACGGTGGTACGGTGGGCGACAGGGGGGCGTTTGTGTGTAGAGTTTACATGTTCTTCCTACGTCTGCGTGGGTTTCCTCTTAGTACTCTGGTTTTCTCCCACAGTCCAACAACAACCAAAAGGTTACTTGGAGACCCTAAATTGCCCAAGCGTGTTAATGAGGGAGCAAAAGGTTGTATTTCTTTATTTGTAGCCCTGTGATTGATACAGGGTGAATCCTGTTGCTTGCCCAATGACAGCTGGCATAGGCTCCAGCACCCCCACACCCCTGACTGCAGAATAAGTGGTATAAATAATGAATGAATGACTTATTTTACAATTTACCTGCATCCGTTTTCAAGAGTTAAACACATTTCTTCATTATTGAGGGCATATTGGGTTGGATGCATAGAAAGGTGATTATTTTAACCAAAATAAATGTTGCTCTTTGACATCTTCACATATGTTTAGTGGAAGTTATCTATATATCTATATCTATCTGTGATTGAGAGGCGGCTGGCCCGGGATGACAGCTGGGATAAGTTCTGACCCCCCCACACCCTAAATGCAGGGTAAACGGTATAGATAGTGAATGACTGAATTTTTCATAACGAAGATGATGCACTTTCGTGTCTGTGGACGTTCTCATATTGTCACAACTGAACTTAGTTTCTCCCCTTGAAGACATTGCTCCTGTCTTCTGAGGCTTCTTCGGTTCTGAAGGAATGTGGGCAAGTTCCGGTGTATAACTGCCTGAGTTAGGGTTGGGTGTTGGTCGAAGTTGAAAGGTTTCATTTTGTCAATGAGTGAGCTGTTGTACAGTGTGCAGCGTGTGAACTGTCCACTGTTCTTTGTGCTTTATAAAAGCACAACATATTAAAAGTAAGAGTTGATGATATGTAAGCCCTCTGTGATGTCTTATCTATTTTAGATACCCCGCACATCAATGTAGACCATGTTGTTGCAGATATATTAATGATTTATTGTGGCAACATCTCTTACCTCAAGGGTAGAAATGTATATCAGACTATAATTTAGTCAAAAAAACCATATAATATATATAGATACACATTTACCGGAAAAATGCTGATCCACGCATTCGTGGAATTTCCCCAGGATCATCACTGTTATAGTCACAAAGAAAAAAAACGTGGCTGCAACACTGTGCACGTCACCTACCAATCAGCGTGGCCCCGCGGATTCCTTGTTCACACTGAATATATTGACTGGGGAACGTGTGTCTGCAGGCGTGCCGGTGCAGCCAGCCGATAAATAAGTAGCAGCACGTCAAAATCCGGATGAATGAGCGATTAATCGAGAAAAATGTGATTGCATTTTGGAGAAAAAAGGCAGAGTGAGGTTTTAGCACGCTGGACAGCTCCGCGCTGTGACCGGATCGCTTCCACATCCACTCCACCAGTAAGACTCTTATTTGAATACTTGTGAAACATGCTTGATCGTGTTCCAGCGGGGGTGAGCGTATGCGTGGTCAGGTGGCATGGTAATGCAGGTCATTTAAAAAAAACAAAACAACAAGAAATAAAAAAAAAAGAGTGTTGTAATAAACCAGACAAGACGGTAATTTTCCGAAGTATTAGATGATTTGTTTCGATGGCTGAAGCTTTTATTTGATTTCGTTGGACAGAAATGTGTACAAGTGTTGCTTGTACGTTTAAGACAATTGTTCAATTTCTTTGGTGCAGTGGCACTACTTAGATCCACCAGCAGAGGTCACGATTATGAAGTGCAGTCTTTGAAGGATCAGATCAGTGAGTTTCTGCATGAGGTGTCCCTTTTCAAATCCCCGAAGACTTAAATCCTCAGCAAATGTTTTATTTATGCTCTTGAATACCTCCGTTCATTCCTTCATCTTATCTGTATACAAGGCATTTTAATAATGGGTGATATTATTTTCTGTCATCTCAAAACACTTTACACAATATTTCATATTAAAGTCCAATACTCTGAATAATATGTGTGTTTTTAACTAACTTGATACTACTTTCCTTATCATTTCTCACAATATCTCATGATTTGTTTTCTGTTCTATTTATAACATATCCCCATGTTCCTAAGTTTAAAATATTTGAATTACTTTTTTATCCTAAATGTGCCAAATTCTTTTGAAATGTTGATGTCTTCTTCACCAACAGTGACCTAATATAAAAGTTAGAAAACAAGATATCTTTCCTTTTTTTTCTTTTTTTCCCTACTAGTTTTCTGATTGTAAAAGAGTTTTCTCATATTAGCTCTCTAATTACTGACTAAAATATTCAGGCAAAGAGTTACCATTTCTAGGCATTTTTTCCTGGTTTTCATATTCCTTCTTTCAGTATCTTTAAGGTTATTTTATTTTTTCCCAGAATTTATGTAAATGCCAGAGTGACATTGTTCAGTAGCTGAGTAACCTTGCACTCAGGGGCTTAATGCCGTCTTCTTCAGTGTCTGTGTTTACTTCACTGACAATGCAATATTAATGTCATACATTCAAACTATTTGAAGGAAAATTGTAACAGGTGATCACAATTTCATCGTGAAAAAAAAACCCCGTTTAATGCCTTTTCAATTTGATTATTAAACATTTGTTTTTTTTCCTTTCCATATTTAGATTCTTTTAGGATGACAGGAAACCTTTCCACACCTGCATATGCGCCACAGAACCACTCTGCCTTCTCGCTGATTAACTCTTCCGCTCCACACTGGGAGGCGCCATCCTTTCACTGTGGCTGCACGCTGTCGGGTTGCTGCCATCCTGGTGCTATTTGTCTTTGCTGCTGTCAGCAACCTGTCTGTCCTGATCAGCGTATGCTGGGGCCGGGGTTATCGCCTGGCAGCACACCTGCGCCCACTTATTGCCAGCTTGGCGTCAGCTGACCTGGTGATGACATTTGTGGTGATGCCTCTGGACGCCATTTGGAACATCACAGTTCAGTGGTACGCTGGGGACGTCATGTGTAAGCTGCTTTGTTTCCTGAAGCTCTTTGCCATGCATTCAGTGGCATTCATACTGGTGGTTGTGAGCCTGGATCGATACTGTGCAATACTCCATCCTTTGGATTCACTGGACGCTGGGCTCAGGAACAAACGCATGCTGCTGATGGCCTGGACTCTAAGCCTGCTGCTGGCGTCGCCGCAGGTATAGTCAGTTCTGACTCTGAAATGCATCAACCTTTTAAATCACAACTACTCATGACCCACTTTCCTTTTCAGGTGATAATATGCTGAATAATCTATAATAATAATATAGAGCACAATTTAGAAATGTCAAAAAGTGCTGCTCATAGTTGCATGGAGTAGACCATCACAAAATGATAAAATCAAGTAAACCAAATTCACACAGTGGTTAAAAACACCAACACATGCCTGATTCAACATATGACCCCACTTAGATAAACAAAATCCATTAGTTATAAAAAAATACATAATTTAAAGAATCATTTTCTTTTCTTTTTTGATAATCTAATGAATAATCAAGAAAACCGATACTTGTATGTTAAGACGCTGAGCATATTAATGTAGATCTTCTGATCAACTGTCGCTGTCTTTTCCATGTTTGAACCAAAGCCCAAGCTTTCTTTTTAATTGTATACATTTGGTCATTGGGTGTCAATTTTCATTGTGCAGTTTTCTGATCACATGAAAGTACAGTGGATGATGCTGCAGTCCCTCTTGTGCTCCTATTATTTTAATGATAGTTGTTGATACTAAATACCAAGGAAGCATATGATCTCTGAACATTTTCTTTCTCCACTAAAGAATGAGCTCAGGAAATGACACTGACTTTCATACATCTGTGTTTCCAGTTTGGAGATGCAAGATGACACATGTCTCGGTGTATGGTTAGTCTATGCACTTGTCATATCACAAATGAAAAAGTGTTAAGAAGGGTAGCATGGAGTAAAGGAGTCTTTATTCCCCAACTACCACAATGATTTTAAAGCTTTCTCCTGATATGTGTTTAGGCCCAGAAATTAGAGAACTGAGGAGTATTGAATATTTCACATGTTTTTCTTGGTTAGTTTCACAGAGTGAAAGCTAGTATGGTTTAAATTCTTCCAAGCAAACCTTCAATAAATCATTCCAGTGCCATTTTGCTGCCAGATTCGGAATCATCAAAATAATGCTTTTTCGCATTGCCCCCCAACCAGATTGGTTTGATTTGGATCTCGACTATCTCTCTGGTTCGAACAGAAAGTCAGTTCCTTTGCACAGTCCAGTGCCTCAAAAAGCTTTTGCCGCTTCTCTTTGGTTGGACTAAACTGAAAAAGTTTGCTGTTCCAAACCCAACAAAATAGACATGAATGGACATTGGCATTGGCCAGAGTTAAGTATTATATGTATATACATTATAGTATTATGATGTTAGTGTTTCTTGGCAAAAAGCTGCTTTTTATAGGTTACTAATAGATGAATTGTACTGACCCAGAGGTTGTCTATCATTGATGGACCCTTTGTAACCTGCCAGCGCGACTGAGATGGAATAGAGCAGCTAAAAATAGAGCAACTAGATCATGAAACGGACAGCAGGGATAGATAAGGTGGTGATGGGGGCTTGTGTTTAGTGTTCCTCGGTAACTAACCTAGATGCTTGTCATGGTTCAATTCTGATGTGCTTGTCGGCAGGGTTTCTTGATAGTCCACTGATATTCCCTGATTGTACATTTTTTTTTTGCCAGCAAGCTCTGAGAGGCTAATTGTTTTAGACTTTGGACAGGCACTGCACATTCCTACAATGGTATATCCAATTACAACATGTATTAAAAGATGTCTTTCAGAGAATTAGAACACAGCCAAACCAGTGCAATGATCCAACACTGTGTTGCAGATTCCATTATACATCCAAATATTTGACACATGAGGGCAACACTGCAAGAAAGCAACTAGGGGATCCTTTTGTTATTTTGGTTTATATCATTGCGTGTCAGTCATAGTGCATTAGCATTGCAGCAGCTGAACCCAATTGCTACTGCAAACCGTAATTCATTTATTCAATCAGGCAGTCAATCAATTGATCATCAATACACACCCATACAGTCTGTGTGTGTTTTATATGTATGAAAATATACACAGAGCGGAAAAAAACTCAAGTCAGCTTAACTGTACTCTAATGTTTACTCATAACCTTGATAGCCATGCTCAGTATACATTCATTAATAATTTATCGAAAGATGAGTCACCCGAGAGGATTTTCTATTGAAACACACCCAATGCATCAATTGGCCAAGTATTTGCACAAATGTGTTCATGATACCATCCCATAATTAACCACAGTGCTCTCAGATAAAAACCAGTCCTTTCTCTTGGCTTTCATTTATCTACCTTGTAAATCCAAGTGCTCATATTGTCTCAGGTCATGGTACATTAGTGTGTAATGACATGTTCTAATCTCAGTGATGTGATAATTGGACTTTGAAAAAAAATATGATGGCTGAGAGGGATGTTAACTTAGCTACCATTAGTTTACCAAATCTCTATCAGATATGAATACTTTAGATTAAAATAAAATACATAAATAAATGTAAAACCAACCAAATCATTTAGACTGGGCTCTAGCAACTCTTAAGATTTATGTAAAATAATACAAGAAAAATAATCAACAATCATATATTTGTGTATATGAGAGAATCAGAGTAAAGAATTTTTTTTTTCGAGGCAGCAAATAGAAATACTTAGTTCTGGAACTTCTACTTAAAAAAAAAAAAAGAGAGAAAATCTTAACAGAGATCATGTTCATTTTATGCTTCTCTGCAAAACAGAAACTCACTGCCATTTATGATGTCTGTATCAGGAGAAAGAACAGAGGTGGTATCTGAATATAAATATTTTGGCATTTTGAAAGAGATTCCTGTAGTCCTACGAGGCTGTCGAAGTGTTGTTGAGCAAGACAGTGAAACCCCTACCTGCTCCCCTGCTGCCGCTAAGTTGCTGCCAACTGGCAATGGTTCATCCATGATGGGTTGAATGCCTAGAAAATAATTTCCTGCAATGGATTGAAAAAGTACGATAAAAAAAGTTACAGTTATCAGTCAGTCATGTCAGTATCAATATACTGGACAAGAGACCATTATATCACCAGTGGACAATTTTACAAAATCATACCCTTTTAAGTGGAGAGAACCGAATAAAGTGAATGTATGCCTGAATTATTAAAAATATTCACGGTCCGTCATCTCCTTCACTCAGTGGCTGAGTGGAGGAGATGTGCAATCATCACAAATCACTCATACCTCCTGACAAGAGGTGCAGCAAGAAGAGACTGTTTCGTTCCTGTCAGGAAAAGCACACCTAGTCAGCGTAAATTTTCAGTAACAGCTGCAGAGGAGTGGAACATTATTCTAGAGTTGATAGATAATCTGTCCAAGAAAAACAGTTTAAAAAGTGGTTCATCAACAGTCACACGTTGCCATTAACATCAATATGCTACATGTGTTTCGTGTACTTGCTGCACTTCAGGTCATTTCAAGAGTCTTGTGTGTCTTCCTGACCTTACCATCGTACTGCCTCTGCCGTCTTGTCATTTCAATATATGGCCACATGTTTAAATTACATATTTTACATATCTGTTCACTATACTGGATTTGTCTTTTGTATATACTTCTTTTTTTCATCTTTCCATCAGAGAGAGGGACTGAGATGGTAAATAGCCTTTTGGCAAACTGTGTTGCATTTGCAGAATTCCTTATGAATGTAAAATGTCCTCGCAAAAATAAAAAAAAAAAACAACAAAAATAAGTAAAAGTGACAAAAAGCATATGTAGCCCAACAAATATGATACGTAATTGGTATTAGAAATTAAAGTGCACATTTTCTTTCTGAAATCAGGCAGATTTTTGCAGCACCTCCCTTTAAAAATGGTTAAAATCACACACCATCCATCCTTAGGGTTACTGGCAGCACTATCACTGAATAAAATCCGAATGAATGTATTATCAGCCCACTTTAGCCATGTCAATGTATATACTCAAGAAATGACTGTTAGTTTTTTGAAATTTCTCAATTCTTTATGACCACGCCCTAACCTATGTTAAAACTCTTTTCATGCAAATCCTAGGGACTAAAGAACAACTTTCATGCTTTTGCTCTTTCTGTAGTTTGCTGGACATTAACAGATATCAAGTTGGTTTAATGTCAAAATTACAAAACAAAAACAGTTGTTTTACTATGAATGCATGATATTCATCCGTCATCTTTACCCTTTCCTCATCCTCAGCTTTTTATCTTCCGGGCTGTTAAGGCAGACGGAGGGGACTTCACTCAGTGTGTGACCCATGGAAGTTTCCCACATCATTGGCAGGAGACGGCATACAACATGTTTCACTTTGTGACGCTGTATGTCATTCCCCTGCTTGTCATGATGTTCTGTTACACCCGCATCCTCATCAAGATCAGTGGATACAAGAGCAAAGGTGTGTTACACTGAACGGTTACGGCGTATTTAAGCCCGATTCCGCTAATGCCCGAAAGAGAGGCAGCCAATGATCGGGGTATGGTTACAGTTTCTTAAACCTATGGCCACTTGTAACAAAGTTGAATGACTCTCATGCACAGGATTTCAAAATTAAGTATTGATCAAGCAACCCAAATTATGGGCATCGATGCCATTGACTGACTTCTATCCACAACATAACTAATTCATAGCATGCACACAAGTCTGTAAAATACTAGCCCAGTTAGCCCATCTGTTTGATCCCCCTCCCCTCTGAAAAAAACAAACCCAGATTGTACATTTTGTTTCCACCCTGCATTTTGTATTGCTTTTGCATTTATTTGTCATATATACATACACATACTGCCAATTTCGTATATAGTACTGAGCAATGCCAACCTGGAAACAAATTTCTTGTTCTTTTTTAACTTGGACAATAAAAGTTATTCTGACTCCGATTATGACAACACTGGCAATATTCTGAAGAACATGAAGGTTGAAAAGACAACAGCCATGTGCTTCTGAATGCTGTATTTTTTCACCCTCTTGAGAATCACATGTCTATTATCAAGTGTATGTTGATGGACCATGGCAGGATCCCTACAATATGGCGCAAGTCAACCATTGTCCCTTTTTAAATGGAGATTTAGTAGCCTGCTAACTTAGCAGCTACAACATCTTCAAGCTGTGGAGGCCAATTAACCTTGTGTTGGCCAGTTAACCTAGTAGTATTTTGTAGTCAGTGACATATTCGGCAATAGGTGTTAGATTATCTATTATAACTGAGGTTTTGGACCCCAATTCATTCATTAATCTCTAAATATAATTAGAAATCAATTGAATAATTAATTTTGCCCTCTTTCTTTAAAGTACTGGTTTCACGTCCAACTTTTGATGAAGTGAGAGCGACAGAAACTACGAAGTGTGTTGAACCCCTTTATTTTCCTGCTATCAGGCCAATTAGTAAATATCTGAATTCTTGTACATTTGTCCCTTGGGGAAAACATATTGGATGAAATCAATATATTACTTGGTAGAGAACATACCTTTTTTTTTTTTTAAACCTCAACAATAACTTGCCTTTTTTTTAACAGATGGTGATCAGTGCCTGAGGCGCAGTGGAACAGACATAATACCTAAAGCACGGATGAAGACCCTCAAGATGACCATCGTAATTGTTAGCTCTTTTGTCATCTGTTGGACGCCGTACTACCTCCTTGGTATCTGGTACTGGTTCCAGCCCGCCATGATTAAGCATACCCCTGAATATGTGCACCACATACTGTTTGCTTTTGGCAACTTGAACACATGCTGCGATCCTGTCATCTATGGCTTCTATACAACATCTTTCAGAGCTGACCTTGCTGATGTAGTGGCTTGCTGTTGCCGTCAGCAAAATGGCAATGCGTCGCCTCGCTCTGCGGAACATCTTGCAGTTTGAAAGGATGGAGCTACCAGGGAGATGGAGTCTGATCTCTGCTTAAATCCCCTAGGGAACTCAGGATAGACTTTAAGTATATAAGCTTTGTTACTGTATACCCAGTGCCCTTAATGGAGGTGTTAGTGGTTTAATACTACATAATTTCTTACCCTTATCCTTTGTGCTCACAGCTGTAGAGCTGGTCCAGAGAATAATTCTTTATGCATAATGCCTGCAACGAATAGTGCCCCTATGACAATTAATATGCATCTCTGATAGACAAAGTAATAGTAAGAGGCTATGAGACCAGTCAATACATTGACTTGATTACATGATTTTGAATTGCTTGTCATTGTCCTCTTGCGCAGCTTAGACAAATGTTTAAGAATACACAGCTGGAGCTGAACATGATGCATCTAAGAAAAATCTGCACACTCAGTTCAGTATCATGACTTCTCTTGCCAGTAATCCACTGAGATCCTACTGTGGCGAGGGCTGACATAGTGAAATGATGTCAAATGAAGACCTGTATTTGAACCCAAGTTTTCTGATCAGGAACTTTTGCTCGATGAAATTTTTTTCATTAGATGTTTTCCAGTTTGGAGATTTCAAGCTTTTTAAGGTGTGGCCAGATCGAAGGAGGAATAATATCACTTTTGGTAGTGCTCCTCTTTTTTTGAAGTAATATATTGCAGTGGGCCAAGGGAGTCGGGTGCAGTGTGAGCTGGGTGATGGCCGGAGGGGGAGACCTTGGCGATCTGAGTCTTGGCTGCAGAAGCTGGCTCTAGTGACATAGAATGTCACCTCTCTGGTGGGGAAAGAGCCCGAGCTGGTGCACGAGGCTGAGAGATTCCGACTAGATATAGTCGGACTCACCTCGACGCACAGCATGGGGTCTGGAACCAGGCCTCTCGAGAGGGGCTGGACTTTTTTCTACTCAGGAGTTGAAGGAGCGAGAGACGCCAGGCAGGAGTGGGCATATTTATTGGCACGTTGCACGTTGGGGTTGAACCCAGTGGACGAGAGGGTAGTCTCCCTCCGCCTTCAGTTGGGGGGACGGGTTCTGACTGTTGTTTGTGGCTATGCACCCAACAGCAGTTCAGTATACCCACCCTTCTTGGGGTCCTTAGAAGGACTGCTAGAGAGTGCTCCTTCCGGGGACTCCCTCGTTCTACTGGGATTCTCACGTGGGATTCCCTCGTTCTACTTCAATGCTCACGTGGGCAATGACAGTCTAACTTGAAAGGGCGTGATTGGGCGGAACGGCCCCCCTGATCTGAACCCGAGAGGTGTTTCGTTATTGGACTTCTGTGCTCGTTATGGATTGCCCATAACAAACACCATGTTCAGGCATAAAGATGTCCATATGTGCACTTGACACCAACGCTTATGTTACGGTTCTTCGATCAACCTTGTGGCCACATGTCCTGGACACTCGGGTGAAGAGAGGGGCAGAGCTGTCAACTGATCACCAGCTGATGGTGAGTTGGCTCCGATAGAGCGGGAGGATGCCGGTCGGACCTGGAAGATCCAAATGTAATGTGAGGGTCTGCTGGGAACGTCTCGCAGAGTCCCCTGTCAGAAGGAGCTTCAACACCCACCTCCGTCAGAGCTACAACCACGTCCTGAGGGAGGCAGGGGACATTGAGTCTGAATGGGCCATGTTCCACGCTTCCATTGTAGAGGTGGCGGTTCAGAGTTGCGGCCAAAAGGCGGTCAGTGCCTGTTGGGGCGGCAACCCTCGAACCCGCTGGTGGACCCCAGCAGTGAGGGATGCTGTCAAACTGAAGGAGTCCTACAGGGCCTTTTTGGCCTGCAGGACTCTGAAGGCAGCAGACAGGTATTGGCAGGCCAAGTGGCATGTTTTCGTCCTGGTCGTGGAACAGTGGACCAGCCCAATACCCTCAGCAGGGTTCTCGAGGGGGCATGGGAGTTTGCCCAACCAGTCTACATGCGTTTTGTGGACTTGGAGAAGTCATTTGACTGTGTCCCGTGGGCAGTCCTGTGAGGGGTGCTCCAGGAATATGGGGTACCGACTCCCGTTATACGGGCTGTTCAGTCCCTGTCTGCCCACAGGGAGCTTGGTCCGCATCGCTGGTTCAAAGTTGGACCCGTTTCCGATGAGAGTTGGACTCCGCCAGGGCTGCCCTTTGTCACCGATTCTGTTCATAACTTTTATGGACAGGATTTCTAGGCACAGCCAGGGCGTTGAAGGGATCTAGTTTGGTGGCCACAGGATCAAGTTTTTGCAGATGACGTGGTCCTGTTGGCTCCATCAGGCCATGATCTTCAGCTCTCACTGGAGCGGTTCGCAGCCGAGTGTGAAGCGGCTGGGATGAGAATCAGCCCCTCCAAATCCGAGACCATGGTGCTCGACCGGAAACGGGTGGAATGCCCAATCCGGGTCCTGCCCCAAGTGGAGGAGTTCAAGTATCTCGGGGTCTTGTTCACTAGTAAAGGAAGGATGGAGCGGGAAATGGACAGACGAATCGGTGCAGCGTCTGCAGTGATGCGGACTCTGTCTGTTGTGGTGAAGAGGGAGCTGAGGGGGAAGGCCAAGCTCTCAATTTACCAGTCGATCTACCTTCCTACCCTCAACTATAGTCACAAGCTGGGGGTAGTGACCGAAAGAACAAGATTGCGGATACAAGCAGCCGAAATGAGTTTTCTCCGCAGGGTGGCTGGAATCTCCCTTAGAGATACGGTGAGAAGTTCGGCCATCTGGGAGGAACTTGGAGTAGAGCCGCTGCTCCTCTGTATAGAGAGGAGTCAGATGAAGTGGCTTGGCATCTGGTCAGGATGCCTCCTTGACACCTCCTGGGGGGGTATTCCGGGCATGTCTATCTGGGAGGAGGCCACGGGGAAGACCCAGGACACGCTGGAGAGACTATGTCTCCAGGCTGGCCTGGGAGCGCCTTGCGGTCCCCCCAGAAGAGCTGGACCATGTGGCTGGGGAGAGAGAAGTCTGGGCCTCCCTGCTCCAGCTGCTGTCCTCGCGACCCGACCACAGATAAGTGGAGGAAGATGGATGGATGGATTATTGCAGTGATAAATGTTTTTTTTTTCTTTTGTTTTGTCTTTATGTTCTCCATTCCAGAACCTTTCTGTCTTTGAGTTACATCAGACTCAGGCATGTATGTAGTTCTCAATAGGTTTTTCAAGCAAACTACTGCCGCCTCCTCTACTGAAACCATTTGGAAAGAAAGCAATTTCAGATAAAAGATGGAAATTGTGCAACAGAATGTAAATTCAGTCTGAAATTTGGCAAAAGCTAGATATAAAATACATCTGACCCGACCCAGTGTGTGGAAGTAGCTATATCAGTAAATTGCCATTCCCTCACATTCTTGGCTTCTTGCGGCCAATTCAATATTACATTCAGGTTGCATACCTGGAGAGGTCTTGATCTATCGTGGTAACAGTTCTGAGCCTTCTCTGAACTCCAATTTTAATCTGATAGTTACTAACTTCAACGCTGTGATGGGTGGACTTGAAAATCCAATTAATTTTTTTATTTTATGTTACCAACCGTGGATGACATGGGATGACTCGAGGTTCCTTGTGCATGCTGATGGATGGTCTGACCCACCTGGTTATGGGTAAGAGGGTGTGAGGAATCTGATTTTTCAGATGGTTCGTTAAAATCTGATAAGCTGCTTTAAACAAGATGTTTCAAAATATTACTGTCATTTGAGAAATTGATTTTTTACATTGTTTTGAAAATATTGAGAACTAGATGTATAAAAATCTAATCAAATGTTGTGGCACTGCCCACTGTTCGGGCACTAGTTCTGTTTTGCTCTTGAAAAGAGCCAGGTCCAGAATGTTAGTTTTGAAAAAAATATTGTAGAAGGTTATTTTAGACTGATTATTAAAAATGTAGCATTTGAATGACATCTATTCTTGTTGGCTATGATATAGCACCTCTTTATTTTTTGATCTTTATGTGAACAAATGCAACTCCCTGAGACACCTGTGTGCGTGTGTGTGTCTGTGTGTGTGCGCACGTGTGTGTGTGTGTGTTTGTGTGTGTGTGTGTGTGTGTGTGTGTGTGTGTGTGTCTCAGGAAATTTATGCTTCTTGAGATTTGTCAGTAGAACATGCAATTCAATGCAATTTTTTTTTTCTCTATGGACTTGAAACCATCTGCATTACATTGTTCTCAATTATAATAACTTCCACAAATGATATTTATAGCCCTGCATTTTGTAATTTGTATTATAATATTTAATAATTAAGATAAGGAAAATGTATCAGATTATCTAACATTTATAATTTCCCCAAAGTGGTTTTCATAAAAGAAAGCCGATTATTACATAATAGAGCATTAAGTGGTGTTACACATCTTAACACCTCTGCTAAAGAATTGCTTTAAAGCTGACAATCCTTGCAACTGCATCCTCCTGTATGTCTGCAGCTGCCATAACAAATTCTATTTTTATTGTAAAAATGTATTATATTTATACACATGAATTTGAGCACTTCCTGGCAGTTTCAGACAGAGTGCTCTATCACCTCTCTGCAAAAAATTATTTTGTCTACCCCTCAGGAAAAATTACATTAAGTTTACCCATTTTCCATATTTGTTGGTGAAGGTTATTTCAAAATGAATTTGTCAATGTATTGACATATATTGACATTGATCTATCTATTGAACTATCCATAAATGAAATAACATCACAGTGTGTAATTGCAACCAGGGGTGTGAGCACACATTACAACTATTCTCTTATTTAAATGACAAGTTGGACAGATTTATAGAAGCGGTAAAAATAATAGAACTAAACGTTATTGCCTGTTTCCTTTTTTTGTTTCCAAATAATCCAAGTGTTATGAAAGCCTGGGGAGTTGGGAGATGGTAGGTGGTACTCCCCTGTGGCAGTGTACCGAAGGAGAAGATGTGAGGGGAATGCTCACCTGCGTGAGTGCACATTCACTCACATGCAAGCACATTTTATATCTACCAGCATGCACAAGTACTTTTTATTATGAACCAGTAAGTTGGTTAAATTTAACTTTACACAAACAGTAAGGCATCAAGTTTAGATTGCAAAACTGTTGGGATAACATGTCTTAGGCCACTTGGACTTGTGAGTAGATCCAGGCCAGCTGTTTAACTTTTCTTTTCATCACAAGGACGTGGGATTGCACTTGAATATCTTATGAGAAGAGAGTTAGCTTATCCTAAAATGTTGAATGTTAGCAGAAGGTACTCCAAACTGGGGAATAACTATTGCATGATTACATAAAATCTACAATAAACTGTGGTTTGTACTATTGAATCATTTCTTGAAAAGGTAGTTTTTCTTGATCCCAAATTAACTGAAATATTTAGCCAAAAATCATCTTTCAATATGTATGCATACATGTGATAAACATATACATACTTTATGTAAAGTCAATATCTTACGATGTCTTGAATGTGACTGTAAAAATGTTTACTCTTAATGCAAGTGGATGTAATGAATCAGAGACCTATAATAAACTGGACAATATGATGACACAAAGTTATTTAAATACATGTATCTTGACTCTTTTTCACAGTACATTTGCAAATTGATGGGCTGCTTGCATCAAACATGGGATGGGACATTATGAAACACATTTCATCTGCATAATATTCAATGAATGCCTTCATCACCCAGAGTTTTTTTTTTCTGTTCGACATAAATGTTAAAACTCAAATGACCTTTTTTAGAACTTCATACTATAATGCTAACAGTGTTAGTGTACAGATAAAACCCATCAGATCAGAAAAAGCTTTGTCACTGATGCCGTCTAACTTGTTTGCAACTCAGAACTACAGTACACTTAACCACAAAGAGAAGCAAAATAACGCGAGGAGCGGCAGGGCAATCCTCACGGCCATATCCATCAGTGTGCTATACTCTTGTCATCTGTGGGCAACATCCAAGTCATGTATTGGGTGGTAAAGTATCACGATCTGTCTGTCTATGAATAACAACTCTTACAGTTCAACACTATTACTATTAAAATATATTACCTCTCTCAAACAGATGAAGTAAAAAGACCCAATAGGATTGATCTTTTTTCCTTTCGGCTTTTCCCATCACAGATCGCCACAGCCAGTCACCCTCATCCATCTAACCCTATCCTCTCACACCAACTAACTTCATGTTCTCTTTCACTACATCCATAAATCTTCTCTTTTGTCTTTCTCTTCAGCCTGACAGCTCAATCCAAGGATTACTCTCCATATATATTCATAATCCCTCCTCTGTACATGACCGAACCATCTTAGTCTGCCTTCTCTGACCTTATCTCCAAATCATGTGCTGTCCCTACACTCATTCCTGATCCTATCCATCTTCGTCACTCTCAAAGAGAACCTCAACATCTTCATCTCTGCTACTCCAGCTCTGCTTCCTGTCTTTTCTTCAATGCCGTTTTCTCCAAACCATACAGCATCCCTGCTCATACAACTGTCTTGTACACCTCTCCTTTCATTCTGGTTGGTAGTCTTCAATCCCAGATTACCACTGACACTTTTCTCCACCCTTTCTAAACCTGCATATACCTGTTTCTTTAACTCTTTTCCATGCTCTCCATTGCTCTGGACTTGTGGCCTGAAACACTTATAATCCTCCAACTTCTTGATCTCCACTCCTTGTAGCCCCACCATTCCACTTGGGTCCCTCTCATTCACACACATACACGTTATGGCCAAAAATATTTGCTCGCCCATCCAAATAATCAGGATCCGGTGTTACAATCACTTCCATACCTCCACAGGTACATCATCATGACCAACTTCCTCTCCACTCTATCCTCTTTAATGTCCTCCTCACTTCACCTTTACTAATCTCTGCTACTTTGTGGTCTACAATATTCACCTCTTCTACCTTTCCCTCTTTCATTTTCCTCATTCATCAGCTCTTCAAAGTATTCTTTCCATCTTACCATCACTCCTCAATTATCTGATAATGTATTTTCCTCTCCTTAATCACCTGAGACTGCTGTAAATTCTTTCCATCATACCAACCTGTATAAATCATACTCACCCTCCTTCCTGTCTGACCAAGCATACAAGTCATCATATGCTTTTTGTTTGGTCTTTGCAATCTCTATCTTTACCTTGCGCTGCATCTCCCTGTACTCCTGTCTGCTCTTTTCAGTCCCCTCAGTGTCCCACTTCTACTCTGCTAACCTTTTTCTCAGTATATACTTCTGCACTTCCTCATTCCACCACAAAGTCTCGCCAAGTACTCTCCTACCTGTCACCCTGATCACATTAGCTGTAGTTGTCCAGTTATCTGGAAGCTCTCCCTGACCACCCACGTTTTTTCTCAACCCCTCCCTGAAAGCCCTACAACACTCATCCTTTTTCAGCTTTCACCACTTTGTCCTCTGCTCTGCCTTTGTCCTCTTGATCTTCCTTGTCACCAGAGTCATCCTACAAACCACCATACTATGTTGTGTGGCTACCCTCTCACCAACCTCTACTTTACAATCATTGATATCCTCCAGATAACATCGTCTACACCTACTACTTGGGTGCTCCTACCTATGCTCTAATAAGATACGCTATGTTCCTGCCTTTTCAGAAAAAAGTATTCACGACAGCCATTCCATCCTTCTACCACCATCTGTCCCTCTGTGTTCCTATCCTGGATACCAAATGTGCCCATCACTTCTTTATCAACTCTAATGTCTGCACCAACATGTCCATTGAAGTCCTCACCAATTGCCACTCTCTTTCTCTGGGGACATTCTGCATCACTTCATCAAACTCACTCTAGAAATTCTCCTTCTCCTCAAGCTCACATCCCATCTGTGGGGCATAGCCGCTGACAACATTGAGCACGACACCATCAATTTCCAGTTTCAGACTCATAAGTCTATCTGACAATCTTTTCACCACCAAAGCATTCCCAACAAACTCCTCATTCAAGATAACTCCTCCTCCATTTCTCTCCCTGTCAATACTAGGATGGTACAACTTGAATGCTGCTCGTAACCCTCTGGCCATGCTACCTTTCTACCTCATCTCCTGGACACACAGTATATCCACCTTTCGTCTCTGCATCATGTCAAGCAACTCTCGAGCTTTTCCTGTCATCGTCTCAATATTCATATTCGCTACTCTCAGTCCAAGACTCTTGCCTTTCCTCTTCTCTCTCTGCTTCCGAACATGCCTTCTTCCTTCTCCTTCCACCATACCATTAGTACCCTGTAGGTTATCGGCACGGTCTAGCCCTGTCAACTCAGGGCTAGACCGATCTGGTATGAGATTTGTAGGTTCGCTTTGCATATTTTCACATTTTTTAATGTATACTTTGTAATGTATACCTCGGGGGGAAATTCGTTCTCTGCATTTAACCCATCATGGATGAACCATGAGCAGTTGGCTGCCGTCTAGCAGCGCCAGAGGACCAGTTATGGGCTCAGTGTCTTGTACAACAACACTTCGACACACTAAGAGGAGCGGGGAATCATGCCAGGAAGGTTTGGTTCCACAGACGAACGCTCTACCTCCTACACTACGCTGCCCCCAAAATAATGTATAATAATGTATACTTTATTAATCCCTTGCAGGGAAATTTGTTCTCTGCATTTAACCCATCATGGATGAACCATAAGCAGTTGGCTGCCATCTAGCAGTGCCAGGGGAGCAGTTAGGGGTTCAGTGTATTGCTCGATTACACTTTGAACCAGGAAGGTTCGGTTCCAAAGATGATCGCTCTACCTCCTGCACTATGCCGCCCCTAATAGTTTTGACGCTGGGTGCACTTTCTGACTCAATCCTCTGCAATTATTTGGGCTCAGAGAGACTAGGGCTTGTGGCCCCTTAGGCTGCATTAAAAGGTATGATCTTTTGTTATGTCGTCCGTATTCTCAAGATCAATAGATGATTATCTCCTTATCTCAGGAAAGCTTGTTTACTTGAGATAATTTAGCTTTTTCCAGTGCTTTGTCTTCATTTAGTATTCATTGAATGGCCAGGGCCTCAAAGATGGACAACTATCTAGTTAACAATGATATGTTTATATTGATTGCACTGCCGTAAAGCTGAAGCACTGCTGTTTTCTTAACTGCACATAAATGTGTGTTATTGCTGCGGTGTGAAGCAATTTCCGTCAGGGAAATATGCAATGTGTCATTATCTGGTTTCCCTGAAATTGCAACCCTAATATTGTTCTTGGCATACCAAACTTGGTATTGCAGCTGATTGAGATAAGAGGATGATGAACACCAGCGATTGGTGACAAATTACATTGAGACAATAAAGGACATGTGATAAATGAATCCATCCCCCACTAAATTCTGTGTGGTTCAGTTGAAAAATTCTTCTCAGATTAATTTGTACTTAATCCTTTAAAATACATTAAATCTATGGCAGGAACGCTAAAGGGAGGGGTAAATTTATTTATACATTTTCACTCTTAGAAAATGCATGTACCTGAAAGGGGTTATCCATCTATAACGCATTTGGACATGGTATTATATCAACAACCTAGAGGAGCTAATCTGTTCATAGTTTACAAAAACATCCAAGAGAGATAGTAATTGAACAAAATGTCTTTATTTGGTTTTAGAAATGTGTGGATGTTGGAGAGGAAAGGTTAGAGAGCTGAGTACAATTCAGGTATTTCAAGAAGTCTGCAGACCCAGAGACCAAGCTACTTTGAAGGGGTAATATTTATCAGAAATGTTTGTGTTTTTCTACTTAAATAATCGTCCACTTAAAATACAGGAATTTACTTGTATGGTGAAACTTCTGTTCTTGTAAGTAAAGAAAATCAGAGTGATAACCGGTCAGTGTCCGTGCTCACAATTTTTGCATAAATATGCGAAGTGAAAAGACATATTTACCAATTACTATTTACAATTCTCTCATGAGATCTTATAGTTGGATAGAATCTTCTATGACAATCATTCCATCCCGCTCAAATTTCTTTTGCACAGTGGTGGCGTTATTCAGAACAAAAATCTGTCAGATAAATAAATAAATAAATTAACTAGTTAAAGGGTCAGTTCCTTCAAATTGATTTCCCCCTATCATTATTTAGTCTTTTGCTGAGCAGTGGCTATTTTGGCCCCAATGGCAAACAAAAGGAATACTTGCAAATGCATTGTTGCATGAAAAAAGTCAAATTGTTAGTTTTTGCATGTTGATGGTTTTAATATTACGTGACAAAAAAGGATCTTGTCACAAAATGAGTATGTAGCAGCAAAAACTAAATCAGTGAAATAAAAAAAAGTGCTTCATTATTCCATAATGCATTTGTAATTGGGGAAAAAATCAGAATATACACCTTTCGGGCTAATAACTGAGGCCTTAAAAATTGTATGGACTGACCAGATAAAAAAAATGTCTCTGTAGATGTACATCATTAATATGTAAATAAAAGTACCATGAATTCCTTGCAAGGTACAGCTTGGTCTCTGTTTCCAGTTGCAGCTTATCAGTCCCCTATACTCTGTCCTTTTTCAATTTAGTCCCAACAATAGGAGAAACATCAGTCGTGACAGTTTAAAGCTTTGGGTATTTTTTTCAGCAATACAATGGTGAAAAGCTTGGAAAACATTAAAGCATTGCTTTTCTGTGGTACTAGCAGAAAGTTTCTACGTTTCTACTTTTTTTTCTCGAAGACTTCTACAAGTGGATGACAATTTCCAACAGAATGTGAGTTTGTCTAAAAATGTTAAAGCATCATATTTACATTCTGGAAAACTCACATCACTCGTTTAAAAATATTTCAATCTTCATACACAAAAAAAAAATTGACATGATCAGATTTTTTTGTTATCAAATCTAAAAGCAAAAGTGAATATTGAACAAAAGCAATTATTTTTTGAGGCATTTTTTGTCCTGCTCACAGCAGAAAGAGGAAAAAGTTGGTAAGGAAAAGAAGAAAGTAAATGTTCCAAACAGAAACAACACATGTCTTCAATTTAAAGTCTATCTTAATCTCTAACACACTGCACACTACAAAAACACATTGACTCTTTCAAACTTCTGTATAAAATATAGTTTTTGGTATCATGTTGGTTCATCAGCTATTAGTTATGTAAGAAAGGAAGTGAGAAAAGCCCTTAATTCATGTATTGCTCTATTTGAATAAACCTTTAACACTCATAAAGGGAATAGATAAACTTTGAGGACAGGCAGAGGTTGAGAAACACACAGTTCTGCTCCACAATTTCACTGTTAATATGTAGGAAGCATTGGCGGTATAGCAAGAGCTAAGCTAAGCTAAGTAGTATCAATGGTGGCTGCTAATACTGTAATTACATAACCATAGTGCGATTTCAAAGTATTTTTGTTACCACTTTGACACTGTTATTGTTATTATTTTCATACTTTCTTTTATTTCTGTATATGGTGTATATGTATATGTCTGTATGGTGTCCTTGAGCGTAGAGTAAGGCACCTTCAATAAAATGTATTATTATTATCATAAAATACTTGTGTATGTAGTTTACAGCATAGAGGATTAGAATTAAATTTGACTTGAAACCAGCATTGGCCTTATAAATCTGAAGGCCTTAGACGGGAATCATTTTGTAAATTATTTCTTGTTACTTCTGAGGTAGGGGTTTAGAATTTCTAAGGTAATTTCTAAAATATTTTCACAATCATTAAAATTTATTTCATTTTCAATCTATTTTTTTGTTTACATTTATATAAGATGTTTTATAATTCTTTTTTGCAAATACTCAGGAACTTAAATATATGTTTGCCAATTATCAAGTAATATATTGGTCATACAATCTGAAAAAGAAAAGAAAAGAAAATGAAACCCTGTCAAAAACAAATCCAACAAACAAGAAGAGAAAGCTTACTAGAACATTTTAAAAAGTCATAACTTTTTGCAATAAAAAAACCCATTAAGAAACAGAGGCTTTATTTCTAATTTGGTGTATCTTGTCCTCGGGTTGTTTGGGCAAGCTTTAATAGCGAGTTTTGATACACTTTGGAAGCTGATTATATGAAATATAAACTGCTTTTGTTTACAGTGTGTGTTTATTATCGTGTTTTGTTCTGAAAGACATACCAAGTGGTTGTGTTTCTTTAAGTGTGTGTAGAGAATAATGCTCAAGACCAACTTCTTGGCTTTATCTCAACCTGCTGCTGTCAAAGTTCATTCATGTGTTCTCTCTTCATAGACATTATAACACACCTACTTTAGTGCTTTTGTTTATGAGAAAATATGAAGGTGACGGCTATGAATGTTAAAAATATAGATGCATTTGGTTACATATTTCTTCAACATAGCTACTTATTTGGCAAGGATTCAACTACTTTAAAAAGAAAACAAAATATTCCCTAGGGTATTGACTTAACAAGTCTTTCAAAATATCTGACATCTCATTTGGCCACTCTTTGAAATGTTAAATTTAAGTATCAACAAAACTTGTTCCATGTTGAAGGGGTGAACCAGGAATGACTTCCAAATTAAGGGATACACAAACCTGGAAATGAAATCATAAGAGCTTTTTTGGCTTCACTTCAGTTAAAGCACTTTTCATGTTGGAACCCCCTTCATACAGGAATAAATTGAAAGAAAAACTCTTCCCTTTAAAAACATAATTAAATCAACACAAAGAAAACCATCAAATGTTAACGTCTTTGGGTATCATTTAGCTTGGTTTTCGTAGAAGAAGTTTTTGGATAGGCTGAACCAGTAAAACATTAGCCTTGTCCATGCTTTCAGGCAAGTATCATCTGTAAACCTCTTTAGCCGCCAATGCAGTGTCGTTGAGGATCCAGGGCAACCAATTTGGCATCTGGAGAGCAAACAGCAGCTTGGCATCATGGTCCATGAAAGTCATCTTTTTTGGCTCATCTTCAGTTCTCATCATGTTGGTCCTGCTCATACAAATTACTTGTTTCCTTGAACTTGTTGTCTTCGATGGGCATCTCAGAGAAAGAAATAAATGCTTTTCTGAAAAGGCTTTGAAAGCATTCTTTGATGTAAATGTTTTCCATGAGGCACATCCTCTGGACACTGTTGCGTGTTGCAAGGACATGGATGCTGACAAAAGAGTGCATATTCTGCCATATCCTCTATCCATGTTAATGGAAAAAAGGCAATAATGCGTCAAATGAGGTTTCTCTGAGGATATTTTGTTTTCTGGTGCAGTAAGGCTTGGGCTTTTGGCAGTGGAAGTGATGTCCAGACTGTGCCATGGTTATGCTCTCCATGGTAGTCATCCCAGCAAGCATTCTCGTGACTGGCCTGGTTGGCGGCTAGCATGGTACACTGGCATTAGCAATGGTCGGGGAAGTACTGACAATTGGGGGAAGAAGGTTTTTTGTGGGGGATGAGGTAGGCTTGCACAAGCAGCAGCATCAGGCTAACATCGGCCTCTCAATTATGGCTCATATATCCTTGTTAGGCTGAGGTAGCTTTCTTTGGAAGTGTGCAGCTTTCAGGTGAAGAAGAGATGAATAAAATACATCTTGTTATAGGGTTCTTCTAAATGGCTTGTATGGTGATAGACAGTCAAGGTTAATTAGACTCTCACCTCCATAAGGCTTTCACAAAGGCCGCTATGTTTCATTCCTTTCTTATTGAATAGGAATTGAAGGCAAAGTCAGGTATTCCGTCACAACAGATTCACTAAAGTGCCCCAATCAGATGACGTTGTTTGACCTTCCTTTGTGCTCTGCGAGCTTAGATTACCAGGAGAATTCTGAAGAATACTATATTTTGGTTATGGAACAGATTCCCACTGGAAAACTATCACACGCTAACACATTATGGGACAGCACTGAATCTGGCGTGACAATGTTTTTTTGAAGGCTGTTGTCAACATGCACATGTGTACATGCCCAGACAATAAAGGCAATATCCTTTGGTATGAGGTAGGGGTTTGGTATAGGGATGGGACAGAAAATGGGGCTCCCTACTAACATTCTGCAAAATTTCTGTTATTTTAGGTATTAGCAGCATGTTTTGGAGAAAGTAAATATATATCTGAACTATCTCAAAGAGTGCAGATAGCGTGGGCTTGTGTTATCTGGGTGGGGGGAAGGACAGGGATGTGGGTTAGGACGTCATTAACATTGCTAGCCAGTACCGTTGCCAGGCAGATTTGAGGAGTGGTCCTCGATGATGACTTGACATTGAGCTGGACAGACCACTTGCTGAGAGGAGGAATCATAAAAGCATGAAGGGAAGAAGACACAAAGAAAAAAAAAGGAATTTAATTATGCAATATACTTTGAACTTCTTATCAGATAGATGGAATTAGATTTATCTTATAAACTAAAACATTGTCAATTAAAAATACAAGTACATGCCAGGTTTTCATTCTCATTCTCCATTTCATTCAAAGGTTTTATATTTTTTAACTACATTTTTCAGGTATTTAACTTATGTTATCCCATGTACCAAGTGCCAAAGAAGACCCATAATGGAAAAATTGTTGTATAATCAATTTTAAAGGATAACATGATGTGAGATGTTCATCTTAAATGTAGATTGGCTGATATTAATTATATGTAAGATTGATATAATACAGAAAAATGATTTCATTAATCATCTAAAATGATCATTTCTACCCAAAATATATGAATTTGTGCAAACAAGTGGTCATATGCATAGCATCAACACAAGCATTATTTAATTCAACTACAGAAACAATGCAAACATTTCTGGTATGCAAATTTTGAAATTTATCAAATAAATTAATAAAAAGAGGAAAGTACCTGAGGCACAGACTCCATTCTGGTACAATTTGCTCCATCTTTATGTATGCCATTGTGTCCTGTGTTGTCCACTGGTACAGACCAGCTGTCCTGAGTTCCTTTACTGCAAAATAAACTGAAAACAGGACCCAAAACTAACTAAAAATCCTCTAAAGTCACAAATTAAGTTTACTTTACAGCAGTTCATATAGCCCATATATATTTAAGGGGGAAAATGGTAGTTTAATATAGAAAGAAACTAAATATTATAACCAAAAATATTTATACTGACCTCCGACGGTATCCAAACATGAGGAAGAGAACACAGAAGATGATACAGGCTGTACCAATATGAATGCCAATAACGATGCTTCCCAGAGAGGCCTCACCATCCCTGCATTTACAAGGACTGTTCCCCCCTGCAGAAAAGTTTCCACATTGTTTAGTGTTTTTCCTATTTAGTACAATAAATTCCAGTGACAACTGCTTTTAGGGTTATTGGGCAGAGATGGATTCAGCAACCAGCTTCATATGATAGCAATTTTACTGCAGCCAAAGACGCCCTATATCTTTTAAACACATCAAATTATTGCATATTGCATACACACTTTGTTGTATTTCATACAATAAGAACATAGATTCACCAACACCACTGGCCGGATTAAAATAGCCTGTATTCACAATGCCGGCACATTTGTTGTCTATTAGTGGCAAAAAAATTAAAACACCCCTTTCATCAATTAGAAAGTCGGTAGTTAAGTACCTAGCAGTAAGTCTTTAAGTGGGTTGGTTGACCTTTTGTATTTAAGCAGGAGCAGCATTGGTTTTGTACTGACCTAACTTTAATTCAAAGACATTGTTCTAATTTAAGTGGCTTGATCATTAGAATGTTACAGCTTTTAAAAACTTCCATTAGACTTCTCAAAGGCAATGACTATGCATGCTTTGAGCATTGAACAGAAGTGGAATTAAGTGGAATTATTCTTCTGTTGTTCATGTAACAGCATTTTCATGACATCAGCTATGATGAACCTTACGCTTGGCACATGTGGCACAAGTATTTATCTATGTATTCTTGAGAATTTTGTGAATATGAAGTATTTACTGACTTCTTAATTCCTTCATTCATAACTAATTTCATATTATCTATAAACACTGTATCTGGAAATGCTTTGGCAGCCTCACTGTCTCTTCTCAGAACTGAATTACGGTTAAGGATAAGTCAAGAAAAGCCATCTGTACAAATCAAACTCACCAGTGGTTTCAGCACTAGTCCCCTCCACTGCCAGTGACACTAGCCTTTTAGAGCAGTCACTCTCTCCGTTCCCATTATAGGCAACCAGTTTGACCTCATACACCCCACCCAATTCTATAAGAGAGGATGGCAACCATATTAACACATGGGTTTGAAGGAAAACGATACAATGAGGTGCTATGTCAACTGCGATTAAGTAAGTAAAGAAAGAGAGATACATTTATGGTCTGCAAATATAGAGAACAAATATGGTAAATACACTAAATGCAATCTTAAAGTAGGGTTTTGGTTGAACACAGTACATACAGCATAAGTAGAAAAATATATCTCCACTGAAGTCATGTCTTTATATATTTTTTTGGTGAATTTACACAACTATATACATTTTCTTTTTATTGATTCTTCATGAAGTACTTGACATTCAAGAAGACACTGTATCATCAATTCATTTTCTTTGGGGCTCATTTGGCATGTTAACACAATAATCCTCCAAGTTAACTATTTGCATAATGTTTAGAAAGTTTGTCAAAATGATACTTTTGACAATTGTACATATTTTTAATTTTCTTTGAATTCAATTCAGTTTCACAGTTAAATGTGCATAGTCACAGCAAAGTGCAGTAAGCACTGGTATTTCCAAATAATCCAGGAACACTGTTCATCTAGAAATTGTTTATAGTTGTAGATGTTGTGCCCAAAGCTGTCAATAAATGGGAATTTGTGGAGACCGCAACTCAGAAACTCACCCAGCTTGGAAATGGTATGAGCGTTGATGTGAAATGGCAGCTGGATAGGCCCCTGGAAATCACCCTGAGGAACCTTACGATATGACAGCTTGAAGCCCTCAGCCTTGCCGGCCTTGCTTGGAAGCTCCCAGAGTACCTGCACAGCTGTGACGTTCACCACCTTGGTGAAGAAGATGGGAGAGCTTGGCACTGGAAAAAGTAAACAGTTGGACAATGAGATACAGAAGCATAGGTGAAAGACGAGGCATTTCAGAACAAGAGCAACTTAATAATCATAAAAGTGTTAGTGTTTATATCTTATAAAAAGAAGAAAAAAAGCATTTTGAATTTCTCAATGGATAAATTTAACTTTCTAGCTATGTAGTATGTGTTAGACACTTAAGAAACATGAACTAGAATGATAGAGTCTGCTTCCCTGTATTTATCATTTCCCATCTATTCACTGTATGTAAGCTGCTTACTTGAGTGTTTGATTACTCTTGAAGTTACATTACATCCTCTACAACAAATCCATGCAATACAGTATATACATCTTCTTCTTGCTAAGAAAAAGTTTAGATATGTAAACTCAAACCTGAAATAATCTCCACAGATAGGCACTGAGAAAATGTGACATAAGGGAATAGCAAATCATTTATTGGTATAAAATATGTATTTTCCATAAAATTATATAAATGTTTGTCAAAAACCTGAATTTACTAAGGGCATTTAGAAAATATGTCAAAATGAAATCTGCAATTCAATAAAAAACAGGTAATTATATGAACATGTCTTTTCCTAGACACATATAGATAGATAGATAGATATAGTTATTTCATTGTATTGGTTGCCTCTGATTAAATTCACAGAACTGTGCCAGTTTCTGTTGATGTATCTAACCTATAATGATATACTTATTAGTGGATTTATTTATATTTTGGTATCCAACAATCTTTGGAACAATGGATTTGTTTTTTACATTCCTTAATCAAATAGTGATAAAATTGAAATTTTGCATCTAGTTATGTCCTTTGGTTGTTTAAGAAATAGGACACTTTAACATTTGTTGCAGTAATATTACTTTTGTCCCTTTTTAAAATGATGACCTGTTTTGTATTGCTTTGATAACTTGATTTCATGTTGTTTTTCAGACACTTTTTATTCCAGTGTTGAAAGTGTTTTCACTGAGCAGAGTAATCTATTACACATGCATTTGACATGCTTTTTCTTGGCATGTACTTTGCTACAAACTGGAAGTCTTAGATAGATACCAGTTTTTTTGCCCCAATACCTCAGTACAGTGTAAAAAAGTACTTGACACAAATAGGATACATGGAAAAGAGGCCAAAATGTTGTTTTTGTTGTTTGCTTCTGGTAAAGGGACATTTTATTTATTCATTTATTTTTTTTGACTAGACAATAATTGAATGCTTGCTTTTTTTCTGTGATTTCAACTCCATATGATCATTTATGGAGTGTGCGTCATCCATTCTGCATCATCTTACCGCCCCCCAATGTTGTTGCTATTATTGTTTGGGACTGCTGACTCGCTCCAAGAGGTGAGTAGGCCTTCAAGTAGAGGGAGTAGGTGGTGGCAGGCTCCAGGTTAGTCACATCATGCTGGAAGGTCTCTTTGCTGATGGCTTCCTGCAGTTCTAGACTGTCAGGTTCTGAAATACCAAAATTACATTCTGCATAATTTTTATCAGTAGGGAAATGTTGCAGAGGAATAGTAAAAGTCAAAGATGAAGATAGGAAAAAGGACAACATAAAATTATGTGTATAAAATGAGAAAATAGGTTTTCCTGATGGCACTTTTTAGTTGCGAACACTCACCTCCTAGCTTGCGGATGTGCAAGACATAGCCAATTATATTGTCAGTGACATTGGCAAGTGGCTGAATCCATGATATCTGCAGGGAGGTTGTTGACAGAACGCTGAATACGAGCCCCTGAGGGGCATTGGGCAGGTCTTTGGCCTGGGATACAGCAAGGCGGGCACTGGCCTGGTTGGTGCCAGCACTATTCTCAGCAATGCATTGGTAGATGGCCTCATCCTCGAAGCTAATGCGCGTCAGAGCCAGAGTACTGTTGAAATATCACACAGCGGGATCAGTCACATGTAAAAGGACTTTTCAAAACCTGAGACTGGACTTCAGTCTTTGTTATTCGCCATCATCTGGTAGGATATTATGTGAATGACAGAGAGGCCACTCAAAAGAGTTGCAGAATTTGTAAATAAAAAGTATTTTTTGGTTACATTGCATTGGACAAAATTATGAGACTCAAAAACAGGAATACTATCCCAAAATGTTGTTTTTTTCTGTTTAAGTAAGTCATGGATAAAAAAAAATGAAAATGTAAAAAAATGTAAATAACATACATTAATAATACCCTACAATATAACTTCTGAATATAATTACAAATAATAATTTCTTTATTAGATCTATTTTTTTTTTACATTTAACCCATTTTCCCACAGTTGTGATATGCTCTCAGCGAGTTACAAATCAATGCTCCTGTATAAAATGGGTAGTGCTACATATTGGATTTTGAAATGGGATGGCAAGAAAAAAATGTGACCTGGCCAAAATATTACGTATGGAATTCTATGTAATCGTTTTTTTAATGTAATATCGGAAAGCATCTCACTGGCTCCGTGCTATCAATGCAGAGCTGCCACCAAGTGGCAACATCTGCAAAATTCATACACGAGGTGTTCCTCTGTTCATCTTATAAACAAGACAAATAAATCAACCAATTATCAAGTGACCGCAAGTGATTTTTATACCCAGTGAGCTTTCATGTACCTGTTGTTGTTGGTCAACTTGATGTTGTTTCCAGGCATCAGGATCTTGCCATTCTTCAGCCAGATCAGATGAGGTTCTGGAACACCCTGAGCAACACAGGTGAAGACAGCACTGCCCCCTGTTGGTTTGGAGACAGACTGCGGCCACTGCAGGAACTCAGGAGGAGCTACGAAGAGAGAGAGAGAGAGAGCAGAGAGAGGGCAAGTTAAACCCAGATATAGTGTTTCCCAAGTCTTTAGCTACAACCTTTTATTGTTCATTATGTGATCACAAAATTCTGAATTAAGCATAAAGCAAATAGATAGATAGATAGATAGATAGATAGATAGATAGATAGATAGATAGATAGATAGATAGATAGATAGATAGATAGAATTCTAAACTATCTATCTATCTGCCTATCTACCTAAAACAAAATACATCATATATTCAATATCTAATTGGATAATTTTATTTTGGCTCCATTGAGTAGCCCTTGTGCTTGAACTTAATACAGCACCCCCAAAACACACACACACACACACACACACACACACACACACACACACACACACACACACACACACACACACACACACACACACACACGCACACACAAATGACAGTGAGACCAGACGGCTCCTCCCGACACCCAGTTTGATATTAGTGACACAACAGACATGCATACAAATGCAGGGATATAAGCAGAGCTGCTTGAGCCCTAAAGCCCCTCCCTGGTTCAGCCCACACTCAGCATCTGATTGATCTATTGACCTCTACACCCACTGTGACCCTAGACCCCCCATCCCTCCCGGGTTGGGGAGTGGATGTGTCAACAAAATGACGGTCTCAATAAGAACACATTCATCACAGCAGTTGGGGATTTCTCCTTTTTGTTTGGTCAGTTCACTTTGATAAGCTCTGAGATACACAGAGCCAATGTTGACCAGGTGAATCGTTCGTTGTGTTTTACCATCAGGACCAAATACAGATGGACTAATTCATGCACCAGGGGAAACAGAGGTCATCAGGGTTTTAAAATATAGTAATTACACAGACAGGTGTTAAAGTTTGGATTAAAGCAAATGTGGTATGATCCATCAAATTTCATCCATATATCTATATCATCTTTTTAAGTCATATGCTTCCAACCCTGAGCTCCAATTTGCTTCTGAAGGAGCACAACAAAAGACTTTTGGACTTTTTGTACCCTCATCCTACATTTTTTAGATGCTCATTTACTTTTCATTGGGTATTGCATTAAAACCTATTTAATTTCTGATCCCAAATTAATAGATCATTTACTTTTTTCTGGTTCACTGTTCATCTAAATTGTATTGTATTTTTATGATTATATTTTCATTTGTATAGTTTCACTTACTTATCCTCAGTGACAGTACCTTGTTAGATAATTGTCACATTAATTTCCATTTGGTTGGTATTGGTTTTGTTTTTATGATTTCTAACGTTAGCTATTATTTTATTCTTTTTATTTAGAATTAAACTGTCACATTATAATTTTGTGTCTGCAAGTGCAGCAGGATCTTATATTGTCTAAAGTATTGAGTGATACTTCAAGGATTCAAATATACAAATAAATTCTGCTTGACTGCTCATCAGACATGGACATAGACTCTTTGTCAACTGGGAAGCCATCCACTCTGCATTTCTGTGTTTGTGACTTATTTCTGTGGTAGACCATGGCCAATTATATTAGATATGCAGGCCCCATTGACAGTCTTAAAAACAACTTATTCAGGCAAGCTTCTTGTAACCCTGGTGCGGTTTTACTGCTTTTATCTGTCTACATTTGAGTTCTGATCTTTTGTCTTACTTTTTATTCATCCATTCAAGCCTATTTATTGAAAAGGTTACCCAACTTTTATTCAAATATTTTACAATGAATCATTTTTTTGTGACTGTTTCTTCTGATTTCTTTTTTGTATTTTCATAATGATTTAATTTATACCCAGTCTTACGTTTTAATTCATGTGTTCACTTTTGTTTGTGAATGTTTCATGCCAATTTGGAAACCCCTTTGAGCTGCATTTTATGTATGGAATATGCCATACAAATAATTTTTAATATAATATGTTTTATGTGTTGTGAAACAGAAGGAAGTTACAATCTAAGACAGCATTGTTATAACCATCCATGTCATGAAAGGAATATTTTTTCTTCAGCCACATCTCAAAAGAACTGCAACTTGTGATGGTGTGTGTGTGTCTGTGTCTGTGTGTATTGTGTGTGTGTGTGTGGTCATGACATACCACAGGGGAATAGCTGTCAACCCGTTTGTCTGTTCTGCTGTGCCAAGATCATGATAGAAAGTATCAGACAACCTCAGCAGAACATTCATCACTCGATCAATACTTTATATTGACCAATGATTCTGTTGATATTGACTTTTTTTTTCTAAGCTAATACATATGGTTAGACTCTGTATTGTTTGGCTGGGACATCTGTCCAAGTTCCAGAATTAGATTTACATATGTCCACCCTTAACTGTGTCAGCCTCGTAATGAAGCCCAATGCATTTCTAGCTTATGATGACATTTATTTGTCAAATGAACAAATGTAGTCCTACAACAGTAGTTGTATTGAAATATTTCAATATTTGATACCAAATAAAGCATCCCTGGACATACATGTGGGTTTGAGTAAATTTGGTTCGAAGAAAATCGAAAGGAATTGAAGTGACTGAATAATATTGTGAGATAGGAACTTGTAAGTGGTGACGGGACCAACCATAATGGTTTTGTATCAGAACTGACTATCTGATAGTGAAAAAATATTCACTGACAAGGATGAGAAAAATAATGTGACATTTTTTTTAACTGGTCAAAATGCCACTGAAAAAGAAATCAGCAGAAATTACTGAAAATTCTTGAAAAAAATCTCTATTCTTTTAAAAGCCCCCAAAATATATTTAACTTTATTGGCATTAAGTCCGAGGGAAAATTTTTGAGGCCTCTAGAGGTCAGACGCACCACTGGGCCAGCGGTTAATCTGCGTATGGATGTTTTGAAAGCTGTTCGGTGAGACTATGGGTCTCACAATGAATTTCGTGAGAGAATTGTGAGAACCATCCCACTCGTCGGGATCTGCATAATTAGAGGCCTGCGGAATAAAATTTCAACCACATTCAGGATGAGGGAGGGGGCGTAAGTGTTTTAAAGAACCATCCTGCACAGTGGCTCGCCATCCTTTGTGTCTCCTCGTAATGACACCACGGTCACCATCACCCCTCTGCTGGGACACAATCCATCATCCAGTCCTCCATAATTAACCCTGAGACCACACCCCCTTCCCGTCCATCCTCAACTTCAATCTTTTTCCGTAATATGCCCCTCTCCTGGGGTTAGAGGTCAGAAGCTGCAGGTCAAAGTCACTCCCCTCTCTATCTCCTGCTCCCTGTATTGACCATCTCTGCTCTTTGTCTTTCTCTTTCCTGCCCACATTGTCCCTTCGTTACGGCCATGACCGTGGACACACGCAGACAGATGGGGTGACGCGGACCGTGTGAAAGTCAGAGCAGCTAAAACTAGACAAACCAAATCACTCAAAGCGTCGCGCAGCTGAATCACATTTGGTAACTGATCATTGTTTTGTTTTTTTAACAATAGCGCAAGAAGTGTCATATAAAAAGATTAATACAAGGGCTGGTTTGTCTGAACATCTGATTTGTGTATTTACAGACTTTAAAAAGATATCGCAGAATGCTTAACAATTGATTTTTTTTTTTTCCCCACTGTGCACAGTTCCAAATAAGGGCCAAAGACTTTTGGAGTTTCTGGAAACTCCAATGTGCCACCAACTATTGACTCTATATACCAAATCAGTTACATGAAGAAAAGATGATGTGAGACAAGAAAGTCCATTCATGTTATTATCCGATACTTCAGTTTTGTGATTTTAAAGTGACAAACTCGTTTTTTTTTACCCCAACATTCTCTCCACAATTTCACCTTTGCTAGTATTGTAACACATAATCCATGTGTCACTGAGACATAAATTGCTATCATATTGAAATGGACACATAAAGGATTGTGTGAAATATCAAAATTCAAAATCTTGCTGTTACGATTTCATATCCTGGCTGTAATCTAATTAGTTATAATTTGTACCAAATGAAATAGAATATTAATCTGTTACTTGTAAGTGAATTTATGAAACGATGACAGTAGGGGGTTACTTGTCTTTGATTCTAACAGGAGCTAATCTTAAATATCTTCTGGGACACTTCCAGCTTGCATACTGTAGAAAAGTACCTGAGATTGACTTCAAACACACATTTGAAGGGTGGTCATGGATATGCCTAACTAAGGCTGAAAACCGTTTCTTCTCTCCGAACCCCAAAAGACAGAAAGCGCTATCAATAAATTAATGAATATATATTAGACATCAGGCTTTTGCTACACCAGAGGCCCTATCACAGTGAAGAGTGTCAGGGTGAAGTATCGATTGATCTGGTCAAAGAGTTTCACATAACACAGATGGATGGATAGATGGATTGATAATGGTAAAACCAAATGTCATGAATAAAAACTGATTTCCGGTTGATTGCAAACCATGTAATGAATTTTGCTTCAAATCCAGGCCAATATCTGAAATTGTATTTCTGTTTAAACACATAGCTTATAAAGAACAAGATAAAGGGAAATTTTGCAAATAAAGAACAATAGTTCTGTGTTGTAATCGGTGTAGACAGTGATGTAGTTGAGACCACACTAACTGAGACCAAGAGATGACCCAGCCCAGATGAAGGCCAAGACAAGGCCAAGTCTTGAAGGGCTAGGATTCCTGTGCAGAATCCTTAAGCTCCTAGGATTCTGGTAGAGGACCTGAGCTTGAAGGTAACACTATAACTTAGTTTGTCCTCTCATTTGTTTTGCATACATAGCTTCTTTTTTTTTAAAAAAGCCAAACTTTTCTTAAGAATTGGCGGATATCTCTAATGCTCCTCCACATAATTTCTGCTTTTTTTCCTGTCTCACCTCCATATAAAAATACATTAAAACTAAAATTGTCGCAAAAGGTATAGGAACAACAATAAGGCCTTCAGCGGGAGTTATGTTAATAAATAAATCTGTTTTGGTCTCCATCAGTTATGATTGGAAAACCCGAGTCTATGATGTCTGAGATCAAGACAAGACCAAGTCAACATGTGAGATTGAGTCCTTCGAACATCACAAACAGCTCTCGATTGCTCAAGAGAGAAAAAGTTATTATAGATCTCCCTACACAATATTTATGTACACATGCTGTGTACACATACTGTGTACTGTGTACATAAATATTGTGTAGGCACTTATGTATTTATATATATATATATATATATGTATATCTATGTGTGTGTGGGGGTGTATATATGTATGTTTAAGAGTGAATTTCTCCTCTTTCATTTTTCTAAAAGAAGCAAAAAAAATCTTACTCCTGGTCCCTATCTGTAAAGCGCTTTACTTATATTTTACTCCATGTAAGTACTCCATGTAAGCTCCAGTACAAAATATGCATGAAATTACTCTGGAATTAATTTAAATGAGGACAACAACAGAAAAAAAGTTAAAATAAAGAGTAACTAAGGAATCAATTGGGCAATGACAGGTGTTTCCTCAATTTGAGTGAAATTTTGAAAAGGCAAAATAGAAGAAATCTTAATTCCAGTGATAAAAAGATGATCTTTTTTATCATTTGAGCTCCATGCCACATTCTTTGCCTCGAGTCAGCATTAAATGTTTTGGATTACTAGAATTTTTGTGCCACTTGAATAGTTTACCTTTTTAATAGCTGAATTACATATTTAGCATTGAACAATGTTTTGAAAAAAAAAAAAGACACATTTTCTCATACTTACACATCAGTTACTCAGAATCTTTCAATGTAAATATTTCACTTGAGATTATAAACAATTATTGATGAAGGACTGAAATGAATACAATTAGAGTAGCCATGTGACACCTGACCAGAGTGTAAACAAATGTAATGTAATAAGAATTTTATCATTATTATTTGAGATCTGAGTTGATTGAATAATTCTTAAATGTCACTATTTGAGGTTAATCTTCATGCTGCCACACGATAAAACATTTTTAAAACTTTCTATGTTGCATGAATTAATCACGCTTTGAGTGTAAAATGACATTCAGGGCTGCTTTTTCTCACATCTTCGCATTTGAATGATGATTTTAATGCACATCGATTTAGTCCTCAAAGGTGCGTCATTTATAATTTAGTCAGATTTTACTCATTAGTTCCTGGAAATTACACCTTTGCAGAGGGTCCAGGAACAAGGTGCTAATAAGAGGTGAATAGCCACTGTGTTCCTTCCTGTCCTCTCTTGCCGCCCTCTTACAATGTAACAAGGATACAGGTTAGGGATGAGTTGGCCTAAGTATGGGCAATTAAAGATAGCTAATGACAGTGAGAAATATGTGTGGGCTGGGACTACGGCAGATGATGGATGGGAGTACGTCACTCCCTGGACACTCAAATCCAGCTGGTGTTAATGTTCCATTGTTAGAAAGGAGTTTTAGACTCTGGGGATGAAAACAGCATTGTTAATACATTGGCTGGTCTGTACTGTAGTGTAAAGGCTAAGAATTAGCTTTACAGGTTGTTTCTAACTTTGTGAAGCATTAACATCTTCAGATGTATAGAAGTGTCGCTGTGTGCTCTGGTTTGTGTATCTTGCTTATGCTTGCGTGTGACAACAATGCAGTTGGCTCATGCTACCAACCACTACCCCCACTAGAAAACCAGGGTTGAATGTCAAAGGGAAAATTGCAACTCATTAAACAGAGACTATAATCCAATTTAAAAGATGGGAGGGGTATTTCTAACGGATTCTAAGAAAACCACATTGCAATTTATTTTTTTTAACCTGCGTTGCATTTACACTGCACTTCATTTGCTGGTCTCGAGGAAGAGTACCATATACTGATTCTGATTGTGTCTGAGTAAGAAAACACTTTGCATATTTAACTAAATACGTTTGCATCCCCTGCTTTGTATCGTTATTATGTGAATCATTCTCTGAATTTAGCTAATACCTTACATTTGACAGATATAAATTCAAACTATTTTGTATTTCTTGCCTAGAATATCTTTCTCTGAAAACTTCTTTGATGTAATTAAGATAAAACCTTTGAATGTATCTGATGTCTTACATGTACAAGATACAAACAAAGTAATGGAAACACAACCTGGCATTTTAAGCATTTGTCTCTTACACCACATGGGATCTAGCAGCAGGAAAATGTGTGTTGAAATGTTTTTGTAATGTGTGCATGGCTTTGGCTCGGTTGTTAAACTTGGCATCCCTCCAACTGGAGGGTTGGTGGTTCGATTGCCAACTTCTGCTATCTGCATGCTGAAGTGTCCAGAGTCAAGACACTGGACCTCGTTTACCCCCTGATAGCCTGGTTAACACCTTGCATGGCAGCTCTGCTCCCATCGGTGTGTGTGTGTGAATGGCAGAATGCAATCTTGTGTCAAGAGCATGGTGTGGAAAGCATTATATAAGTGGAGACCATTTACCATAAACACCGTCATCTTCTGAATTGAGCTAATCAATATAACCTCTTTATTTTTACCATGAAGAAACCCAAAGTTGCTCCATTGGCCCAGGTGAGTACGAATTTATACTGACCTTGTACCACAAGTCTGCCTAGTGCGGTACGCCTCATTCTCGTCCCTGGTCGGTTGGCAGAACACACATATACACCAGAGTGCTGAAGAGAGACATCTGAGATCATAAGGTTCCCTGTTCCCAGAACTTGGATGCCCTCCACCCCAATGGAACGGCCATCTGGTGAAGAAAAGACAGGCAAATATATATGTATATTTTTTTAAAATTCATTATGCTTTATTATCCCTTGTGGGAAATTTCTCTCTGCATATAACCCATAATGGATGAACCATGAGCGGCTTGTAGCAGTGCACAACGCTTCGACAGGCTTAGAGCGTGGGAACCGAACCAGGAATGTTCAGTTCCAAGGACGACCGCTCTAAACTCCCAAGTCACGAGCTTATTCAATTTTTGATTATATTATTCACAGTAATGGAGGTACCTAGCCTGCTCCAGGAAACAATGGGCCTTGGGTTTCCAGTGGCAATGCATTCCAAAATGGCAGTCTGGTGAACAGTGAGGGTCAGATTCTGGGGTCCAGACAGAATGACTGGCTCTTTGTAGGTTCTCGGGGTTCCACCTAGAAGAGTAGGATTAAATGTTGTGAGATTTCAAACCAAGATCCAATATAGATCATACATGATTACACACGAATGGAAAATTGTTAAAAATGTTGGCAACATTAATAGAACACTGACACTTTTGAACTCTCAAATTGTAAGGCAAACATTGAGGCTGTAAATAGAAGAACAATAAAAACAATGGTTTCTGGTAAAATGGGGTTCAGGGAAATCCCAATAGTCTTTGACGGTGAGGGGCTTTCAAGCCCGTGAAAACAGACTAGAGGTTTGGAACAACAGCGGGGCTTCACCTACCTGTTATGTTGAGCATGGCCTCGTGACTGAAACGCGTGTTGGCGATATTAGTTGCAACACATCGGTAAATTCCAGCATCAGACTGCCTCGCACCTGTCACTTGGAGGATCCCCATGGGCAGCAGAGTGTACCTGGAAGGGGGCAGGGGAGTGATGAGGATCGGGGACAGTGATTTCAGGCTTATCACAGGGAGTCGGGGCAACATTTAACCTCATTCCAAATGAGACAAAGCTCAAAAATGTAAGATAAAATGGCTTTCTCACAATTACAGGCCAAAATCAGACGAATTTTAGTCAAGTTATTTTGTATTGTTGGTATATTAGTGCTACATGGATACCAATAATACATATAAGTGATAGATGAATATATTTTGCTACTGTTTATGATGACCATCAAACACATACTTGAAATAACAAGCCCAGGCGCAGGCTTAACATTGAAGGTACAGACAAAATTTGAATCTGGCTTCAGAGGAGACGAACTTTGAACTCAAGTCATTTCATCAAAAGTTACATTGGTGGAGCAAAGTTAGGGGGAAAAACCCCCCAGAAAAGTCCAAAAAATCATTTATGGCAAGGCAAGATCATGTATGTCATCCTTAACTAAACCCACAACCTTATGTTATCAAACCGAGCGCCTTAGCTAAGAAGTCTCACCTTTTCCAAAAATTAACTTTATTCATTCCAAAGAACCAGTTCACATTCATTAGAAACCATTTTGCAAACCACTGGAAACAGTAACAATATTACAATGCTTCACATGCTCCATCCTTAAGTGACTGAATTCATTGCCCATTGAAATGTAACAGGGGCCTTCTTCTTGCCAAGTGGAATGACATTAAAAAGATAAAAAAATGTGTCAAAAATGTCTGAAACAAACATACCATGAGAGTCATCTCATTTGACTATGTTTTATAGTCCCCAAATGAATAAAACATGTCCTGTCCTGAATTTTGAAAATTTGAAGATTCTAGATTATTCAGGTGCCGCACAGTGAATGCCATATTACTGTCACCTACATCGTGCACATAATAATGAAATTCACCCTGGAAACAGAGGACAACCTCACCTTCAATCTCCTATATGCAGAAGGAAGATGTGCAAGCTTATCTCCTAACACCTTGAAACACATACCATAGGCAGAACCTGACTGCAGCCAGTGATATCCTGCTCAGTTATCTGCTCTGTGGCTGCACAGGTCATAAGATATATGACCGGATGTATAACCTTGCAGTTGACCAAATACAAATTTCATGAGAGTGAAATCTGTTGACACTGTCAGTTTGACAAGCTTCATGAAACTATAATGGTGTTCAACCAGGACCATAAAGTTTGACATCCATCTTTTAAAGCTCCCTGAGACACTGGTGAAATGCCAAACTTTTTCATATAATATATATATCATATCAGTAATTTTTGTAAAGAAAAACAGTTCTTCGGTAATGCTGCTCTTGCTTTTGCAAATCGAGCTGAGTAAAAGGGACCCACTTGGGCTACAAGACGGTTATTTTCCTGATGATTCTTCGTGGCCTTATGAGAAATGTGAAGATTAAGGTAAAGGGTCAATATTGAATTGATCAAGTAGTGTCAAAGTCATGTCCGGCCTTCTACTTAGGCTTTGAAGTGCCTCGCTCTCAAGGAAGAAGTGGCGAAGGAAATTATGTTGAATACAGTTGTGTACACCACAGTACTGTAATAGTTGATTTTGCATAAGCATGTCGCCTCTGGGATTAATCTCTCAGCCATGTTTTCATCATCCTAAAAGCAGCTTTTATAAGCTGCTCTTTCTGGCCTGCAATCAATGTATCAACTTACCACTGGCCAACTGATTCACACCACACTATCATTCTAAATGAGGAGAGTTATCACACTTAGGTACCTTTAGCACCAGGTGTTTGTTCTTCATGGCCAGCAAGAGTAGCGGTGAATAATACCTGCATTTCTACACGACAGTAACTACATCAGTAACTAGCTGTTTTGTGATTATCTGCTCTTTCCATATTATTTGTTATGGTACACCAGATGAATTTATTGTGTTTTCTGCATCATCATCATTGCAATTTTCAGATTTTTCTTTGAAGAGTCCTCAGACATATTACAATCGTATTATGTATCATATTACCTGTTGTCAATAGTGCCAATTGGTACTCTGTCTCTCTCCCAGGTGATGTTAGCTTCGGGCACTCCATTGATCTGACACTGGAAACGAGCGACGCCTCCCTCATCCACTGACATGGACATTGGGTGGGTATGGAACTTGGGAAGCGCTAACGAAGAAAAGCACAAAGATGAGCCTGATCAGAAAAGGACATTGCAAAGGGTTTTGGTCATATGAATGTTTTGGAAAGATTTCTGTTGAAACAGTGCCCAATCAGTTAAATGCAGGTATATGGGTGCAGTAGCATTACGATGAGATGATGATGATGTTGATGAACAAGATTGCTCAATGGTTGTTAAATCTATGCATCTCTTAAACTGAGAGCTCATCACAGAGGATTATTATTTGGATTATTTTTATGTATGAGCTCAATTTGTTTACATTGTTTTATGTTATTCTATTTAATGCAAGGCTTTAATGTATATTTTTGAGAAAACAGCTCAATTTTATTGTTTTGATACCATTGTTTTCTGGGGTTATTGGCATCCATCCATTATTTACCACTTACCCTGCAGTCAGGGTTGCAGGGAGGCTGGAGCCTATCCCACTTGTCATAGGGCAAGAGGTGGGGTACACCCTGAACCGGTTCTCCAGTGGTTTTCAAGGCCACATATAGAGTCAAAGAGCCATTCACTCCCACATTCACACATCTGGGCAATTTTTCCGAGGTATTACGATTAACCTCCCACATGTATTTGAACTGTGGGAGGAAACCGTAGGATGCAATGGAAGCCTGTGCAGACAGGGGGAGAACATGCAAAGGTGACACTTAAAGGTCCCCTGTCAGAATTGTACTAAGCAGAAGTGCTAAACACCGTGCCACCTTATTAACAGAATGATAATTAAAATTAAGTATAACTGTCTGGTATATCAAATTACTTTATTTTACAATGTTTTACCTTTAGTTTCATTTTTAATTACTTAATGAAAAGAAAATTAAAGGATTTTTGGTCTCAGTACATGTTCTCAATGTCCAGTTAAGTTACAGAAATCAGACACATAGCTCATAAGAGGCCCTGTTCGTCTTAACAAAATGTCAGTCAGTTATTACTCTGATATTGAAATTTTTACCTCATGCTCGGAATGCAGCATAATGTTCCTTTTAGATATTTTTAAGATGACTTTATCATTGATCTATGCAGTAGAGGACTGTTGTAACATGGTGTATTTCATACATCTCTCAATTTAATGATAATAATATGAATTACTGAATATATAAATTGTAATTCCTGCAGATTGATGGCAGGTGTTGAGTTTCCATTGTGTGATATATATTCATGCATCTACATCCAGAGTATTTTCTACATTTTGATGGTTGCAATCAATAAAACATACAAGAGATAAAGGGTCTGCAAATGAAAATACATCACCATGGTTACTCATTGTATCTAGATAAGGCCTGATAGCTATAACTCTGTGGGATTAACCATAAACCTCTAGTCTTATTGACATGACCAGAGAGGTAGTCTGTGGAGGTGGGGGTGGGAAGATTGACTATTGTATGTTATCTATCCATGCGCAGTACTGTACTTGGTGCAGATGTAACATGCTTTCCATTATGAAAGGCTTTTTAATAAGCTCCCTGTGACAACAGAGGGGATAAAAGAACAAAGGGGAAGAATGGTTGCCAGGTACAAGGCAGGCCGTAGGTGTTCACTGCGTGAAGGATTGTGTATAACAAAGACCATGGGATTTTTTGATGAAGGCAACATGATACATGTGGTGACTTTCTGTGGGATGGTCCATGCTCCCTGTGTAGCTTTATCGCCCGTGCATAATGTATGTATAGAGACAGTAAATACCACAGAGAGTGACTGATTTCTTCATATCAGCAGGGTAGTTTCCGAGTTTGTCTTACCCTTGGTTCTAAATGAGTTTCATGAGGGTCACGATGTGATTACTTGTCAACTACTGAACTGTGTCTCGTTATATGTTTTCTCATTATATTTATTTTTATGGTAATTAAGTATTGCTTTCTATGACTCAAAAATGTATCCAAACTGCTCGAGATTCAGAAAAATGAAAGTGTTCTTAGAATTAATAGCCAGGGTAAAACTGGTGATAAGCTATGGCAAAATGTAATAACAATGAAGAATAATAAAAAAAGAGCTAGATTAGTTATCTTTGTAATGTGTCATCTGTGCAATCAGCCTTATATGGTATATTTTCATGGATGATCTCAAATATGAAACAGATCTACTTGATCCAGGGGAGGTGGATGAAAAAAAAAGAAGATATAATGACAATATTTCTCTGTGGGACTGCTAGAACAGGAGGAATTATGAAAATATTCTTTGCTATACTGTCACAAACTTACAAGCCAGGTGGACTTTGGCCTTACGGCTGACCAGTAAACCATAACGGTTCTGGGCAGTGCATTCGTACTCGCCCACATCCGGGTCACTCCCTTCTTTCCGTTTCTGGAAGCTCTGGATCAACAGTGTGCCATTTGCCAACACATGGATCCGTGGGCTCGGAAGTAAGGGCACACCATTTTTCCGCCATGAGACCAAAATGGGTTCTTCTCCTTGAACTTGACAGGCCAGCATGAGGGGGTGGTCTCTCACTGCAATCACATCACTTGGTTCCAAAAGGAATGACAATCCTGAGGCTAAGGAGCCACCTGGAAAGAGAAAGGTGGGTGATTAGAGACATGAGACCAACTTGTTTGAATGATTGCATATGTTTATGCTCTGCAAATCCTCAGGTATCACAACAAGCAGGGTTGCATTATTATCTTGAACTGTTTCATGATTCCCCATCAAAATTAGCAACTCAATATAAGGAAAGGCATTCCGGAAAAGTGATTGGCATTTTCGTCCATCGACTGTGGCTACATAAAGCAACAACGTGACGGAGCAAATAACCAAAGGCAAATCCCTCAGTCAAATTAAATCTGAGCTGGTTGAGACATCTTTTTTTCTGTGCTATAATCAAAATCAAGAGAAACATCATATATATATATATCTAACATACCAGAGAAGGCCAAAAAGATTCAACTTTCCACCAAAGAAAATCGTTTGCCTTGATTCACATGATTCATGTGACAAAGCAGCAGGAGAGTTTTTAGGAATGATAATGCATTAATTAAAAAGTCAACTAGTCTTTCTTCTCAAATCCATAGTTGTGGAGACAACAGCACAGAGGGATGCCTGTTTGTTGTATATACGCTTTGGGATTCCCTTCCACGGTTACCAACATATCCATCATTGGTAACCAAAAACAACAGTTTGATTGATAGCAAATTTGGGTTTCCTGCATTTATCACTTTTACTGAAGATGAGTCACAAAAGAGGCTCGATGCCAGTGAGCCATCCAGCCAGAGAGGGCAACAACAATGACTGAGCTGAAGGAGAACACTGGCAAGGGTCAAGTTTGGAGATCTTCTATAGAAGCCATAGCCTATTGTGACAATAGTGTTGTGATTATGCTTATTTGCACCCAACCCCCAGTAACCTCTGTAAAAGTCCCATCAGCCACCATGCACCCAAGGGCACCATCTGCCTCTTCTTATGCATCCCCTTCACCCCTCCCATCTCTCTCCATCCATTCAGATCCATCCCTGAGGTGACTTTCCCATGCCACCAGATCTCTTCGTCCTCGCCCTTGTCCCCTCTTCTCAGTGACCTTTGTGACACCTTTCCCCAAAATCACTCAGTCTTTTTAGGCATTAATGCCATTGTCCTCTTCTCATGACAAAGTAACAATCTGCACTTGAACTTGCACAATGCCTTATCAATGTCATGACCAAGTCTCGCATCTGTTCAACCCCATGCACCCCTTCTTTGAACACAGTCAGCTGTGCTCCAGCCTATATTGTCTTGCGGTTTCAATCCCACGCAGAGAAGTCTGCAGTTGAACTTGACTTTTTATTGCTGAAATATCTTTGCTATCTTGCTTTCATTTAAAAATTAATGGTCATCATAGGGCCTGCAGATACTTGCTTTGGTATACAGAAGGCAGGTTCGTATGACTTAAAGTGAAATTTGAGTTAAAATTGGTTTGGGTTTTCACTTACAATTAAGCCAGTGAACAAGTTTATATATTTGCTGTGTTTATGCTTTTTTAAATTTGTGTGAATAATTTTGAAGTTACATGTATCATTAGGTGATTGACTGGCGACTGGTCCAGGATGTACCACTCCTCTTGCCCAATGACAGATGGGATAGGCTCCAGCATCTTTAGTGCAGGAAAAGCAGTAGATAATGGATGGATGTATCATATAATGCCTTGAGGAACCCAGACTGAAAGAATAGACCAGTACAAATAAGAGCCTTTCTGGACATGTTTCAAGAATAAAGTTTCAAAATTTCAGCCTCAAGATAGAAACAACACAAGCACTGAAATTGCATGCAGCAACAATGTGTTGCTGTGAGCACACCACATAGGTTGTGTAATGGAATGGCCGATATTAATGTGAAATCATAATAATGGGAGGGTATGAAATGTAATTAAAATTATGCTTATGCTAACAAAATATGAATTATTATATTTTATAATGTATTTTTGCATGCTAATGACCCAGTGAGAAATTGTGCAACACCATGGTTTGGAGGTTCCGTTCAATATCATCAGGGTATAGTATGACCAGTTCCAATGCAGCCTCACAGCTTAGCTACAGTCTGAGCGTATAGCAGATCCCCCCCCTCTGTGTGATCTATGCTATTGGCTTTACTGATGTGTCACATCATGAAATCAGCATCTGCTGTTCTTAAATTGAAAGCTGTCCCATCCTGCAGATGTAGCCAGCAGAGAGGATTCTGGGTGCTCTAGTCAGCTGTGTCTGGATGAACTGATAGGGACCTGACCCCCCAGAGTCTGCCATTCCTCAGGGCTGAATAAAACTCAGGTTTCCCCAGGGGTGAGAATCATTGCATTTTATGGTCATTGCTAAGAAACACATAGTGTTGAAACCTAGGAGGGCAGCGCTGATGTCCAATGGAGAGAATATGAGTCGGAGAGGTTCTAGGTGAAGCACAACTTTACCAAAGAAAGTGATGGTAGAGATATATCCCATAACGATGAATTCATATCAACAACATTACCTATACAGCAGGGGTAGGCTGTTCACGACCCTTCTTAGCTGTGCAATTCACGACTTTCGAAACCCTTGCCCTTACCCTGGCATTTTTTTGGGTTCCAAACCCATTGCCAGATGTTTAACCATGGCTTTGAAAGATTGTTTATCATGTGTTAAATTTCTTTCAACAGGCTGTATTCTCTACAAAAGAAGTCAGATGTTGTGTATGAATGCAAAATTAATGAAGGAACCAAACCTTTTGTGGTTCAACCAAAAAAAGCTAAAATGCCAATGTGTTTTAGTGACTTGCTGAGCCTAACTTTCATAAGTAGTCTACATTAAAGCAAAGCAATGTCGGACAGGCGTACAGGCAAACAACATAAACTGCAACTCATAGGTGCTTTTGAGCAAACAGGTTGTGCCATTAAAGCAACGGCATAAAAAATATATTCATGTTCCAATAAGCTAAAGCTGTGTGGGGTGTGATTAAGTGCGTTGGAGGTTTTCAATATTGGGGTAGCACTATAATGAGATTTTTGGGGGGGAGTGGGTTGTCCAGCAACTCCCACACTCACACCCTGTGCCTAAAACCCCTGGGCTGTTCAGGGGTCATGAGAGAGTCAGTGTCGAGCAGGATGGATGTGTAGATGAGGCTGGATGGGTCGGTGGGGGATGTTTGTGTCCAGCCAGAGATAGTCCCTGAGCCCACAGCTGCTATTGTTTAGCAGAATGCTGCCCCTGAACTTCACTGATTTTTCCTACCCCCATGTAAAGAGAGAGGAAAAGAGATGGGGGCGTTACTGAGAAACCAGGATGAGGCTTATATATAACAATCCTTCCATCAATGTTTCTACATTCTTTCTCCTTTTCATAACAAATATTTTGGCTTGGAATACCGCTTCGGATTTATGCAATGATTAGAGCTGATAAGTAAAAATGGGCTGGGCCTGGGATTATTTAAAAATTCAATCAATTTATTGAGCAAACTCTGCAAACTGTCAGTAGGATCATAGAGCGTTGAACTAATTGGACTGACTGAATACTGAATCTCACACAATACATGTTATGGTCAAGTCATTATTTTCCTTCTTTCATCTATTTTTCTATTGTGGCTGAGAAAATTAGGTAGTTGATACAACAAATATGGGTTTCAGGTCTGCACAGGAGTATTGAAACAGTGACATAAAAAACATCAGATATTTTTTTTTCCTTCAGTATTTTCCAAAAGGATCCTGAAATCTTCTAAATTTAAAGCAGAGCGCTATCTCCACTATATTTAGTAAAAAGTACTTTTGGAGTTGCTCTGAGAGGCCTAGTAGTTGGGGTTGCGTATGTTGTCGAGTGTTGTATACTGGATTAAAAAAAAATTGCAAAAAAATGTTTAAAAACAAACAGAAAAAATACATGTGTAGCCTGAAGTGATGACATTTCAATGCAGGTCCTTTAATGAATATTCATTTTTCCTTTTTAGAGCCAACTGAAAGCCAGTGCAGACCAATGTAAGTTGTTTTGCTCTTTGCGGCATGGATGTTTCTTTAAAGCTGGTCTTAGGTTTTCCCAAATGATATTTACTCTATTGGTCCCATCTGCATTCAGGGGGTTAATTTATAATGGTCAGTTAAGATTGGAGAAACCTGTCCAAAAACAAGGACCTCACCCGTCATGTGGATCAATAAGCAATAATCTCTAATGTGATATAGGGAAGGTTTCCTTATTTGCGCTGCATTTATTAGGTGTCAGTTCACAGTGTGGGTGCTGGGCCTATTATTTAGAAGAGCTCACCCAAAACAAAAAAAAACAGCTCAAGTAGAATCAAGAGTATCCCTGTACCTAGATGTCAGTGCAAACCAGTACCAAATCGTGATCCAGTATCAATCTGTTTGAAAATGATTGCGTGGCTCATCTTTTAAAACACTGATAAACTCACTCTTTATGTAAGTATTGTATTTTTGAAGATTTGTTTGCATGTATGCATCACTAGTGAAAAACAACAGAGCTACTCAGGTGTCTCCCAGCTAGGCAAAAAATAGTGCAGACCTGCAAAGCTTAATGTAACAACTGTTTTGTTTTTTTTACTCTGAAGAACAAAACTCAAGATATCAGAAAGGCATTTAGAGCTGGGTTGTGAGCAGCCAGGTGAGGATTGAGATTGAAATCTGAAACCTAGTGGGACAATTAGGTGAGAAGAGGTGTGTTACCAGCATGAAAACAATAGAAAACAATAGCATATTTGTTTCTCCAAATTCTTCGAATGAGAAATATTTGTGTTTTATATACATAGCATCTATTTATTTATTTATTGTATTGTATTTATTGTTTTTCAGTAATGGTTGATCATCTCATATAAGGCTGAAAATAATTAAATTTACACCTTTTTTGTCATTATACCCAGTATAATGAAAACAAATAGAACAAATAAAACAAGTTAGATGTGTTTTTTACAAAATGAGAAAATAACTTCAATATTGCTCCCAGGCCATCGCAAATTAAACACGAGCTTGGAATCACGGTCATGGACAGCTGTAGGGGGATTACCCTCATATCTTTAATAAGGTCTAAATCAGAGCACAGACTGAGGGTAGTGTTATGGAGATGAGGGTGTCACCAAAAATGAAAAAAAGAAGGGAGGGGTTGCCTATTGTGTCCATGGTGACCCTGTCTACAGACTGCAACGCTGACCTAGATGATCTAGAGACCAACCCCCTCCAACAAAGGTCATAGGTTACTGACTTGAACCCCTCAATGTAGTCTGAGCTAAATGCAGAGCCTCCCCCTTCATCTGTGATGCTCCAATAGCCCTGCAAAGCTTTTCTTCACGTCTGATAACTGTGTCTGGAAGCATCTTGAAAACTAAAATAAACTGACATTCAGACAACTGACATGCTTCTAAATACTTAATTTTTGAAGTATGTTAGAACCATGTGCTACAACCGGTAGGATACATGAAGCATGCAAATTTTTGCACGCTTCATGTATCCAGAGAGCAGTCTCAAGGCATTTTTTGTTTTTGATCAATAACTCTTCAGGTTCAAGGATATCAATAACATTATTATCTTTACTGAACTCTCAATTTCACATCATTCAAAGTACCATTTGAACAATCTCCTGCTATCCCTGTTCTACTGGGATTTAAGGATGCACCAAGAGTGTAATTGGTCTTCAGGGCCAGCTAAAAATTGTGAAGGTGAAGTGTACTTACCTTTATACGAGGTAATAATTAACATGAATTACGTTTGACTGCAATTGGTGTCCTTAAAAATAATGGCATCAGAAAAAAAGTAATTCTGCTTCAGATGTTTTGGACAGGGTAAGTTAATTCAGTCAAATTACAGGCAAACAGATTCAATTTTTATAGAACTTAGAAAGTGTTTTTTATTACTTTGCATATGTTGTGCAGGGTAAAAAAACATTCATATTTATGACAGTCATTTGGCCTGATTCAAACTGATTACCTCCATCAGTACCTGGATTTAGGCAACCTCTAATGCCCAAATTCAAAAAGACTCTAATTCTACATTAACTTGTGCTGAGGTAAAACAAAGCAACCCTTTTGGACACACAGATCTTGTTCGAATTGTCAAGATATTGCTCGGTAAAATTCATATCTTTTGATATTTAAGTGTTACCAAAACAATAGCTGGGGCTGAATCTTCTGTGCTTTTGACTCAACTAAGTTTCCTCAGTTCCTCCACCCGCACTTTGATCTGACACCTGAGCCAACAAAGTAAATTCAGAAGACAATCTGTACTTACGTGAACACAACAAGGCAACCAGGCAGATGAGTAAGAGTCTTGGATTCATTTTGCTGGTCTTCACTTCAACCTCTTAGATGTCAAAAATTCTTGCCCCCAGAAACAAGGGGACAAAAATAATCCAAATGGAATTGTTCCTTTCTCTTCCAGCAATATCTCTTCTTTGGTTGATAAAGCTAAATGCGCACTGTTATTATTATAGCATTTCTGTCCTTTACATTTCACAGTCCAGCGCTTGGCCCTTCTGAAAGCCGCTGGTCATGTTCAAAGACACTCTGAGAATAGTAAGAGGACGATACCTCAGACTGGTCAGCCCTCATTAGTTATTCAGCCTCATTGTCGTTGCACACAAACACTGATACACCGACTTGATGGCAGGTTGGTCTCCCATGGACCAATCGTAGCCGAGAGTTGACGGAGGGATGTCAGCACAGCCAGGAAGACATGATTGATATTCATTTAGACAAAGGGCTACTGGCCAGTCACGATGCCCCACCCCTCTGCCTGATGGGCCAGCTGTGACCTGAGCTGGACATGCTGCTTCTCAGTCAGCTGTGAGCCAGGTTGCAGGAGCTTACATAGCTAGTATTTAAATAATCAGAGCCTCTACATGTGCTGCAAATACCAGCTGTAACAGCCAAATCATTTTATACTAGCTTTACTTTCTTAAAAATTTCCCTCAGGGAAACTTACCTTGAATGATTGGAATTGTGCATTTGAGATTATCTTATATGGAATTTCATTAGGTTTTCACCTTCAAACATAAAAATTGTTTTGTTAATAGTAAATAAAAAATATGCCATTGATTAAATTTGATATGAATTGTATTGTATTTGCTTTGTGCAGCCAAGAAGTTGCTGACTCATGTTTACTTTAGAGCAAATATACATGGGGGATAGCACTGCCTTAATTAATGCAGAGAAAATTAGATGCTTTCTTTTCCATCACCTATTAAACTGTTTCAGATGTTATTGAGCCCAAGCTTTACGTTTCACAATGTTTTGCTGAAAAAAAAAACACTTTTGCAAATGATTAAGCTCCTAGTCATTAGAGGAAATCTGACACCACCATACATGTTGGCTGTCTTCAAAGCGATTTCATATATTCATTTATACAATTCATAAACATTTAGTATTTTGATAATGTTTTGTCACTATCTTTGACTTGAAGATAAAATAAGGTTTTCATGCTGTAGATTTAGTTAACCGGACATCACCACACCAAATTACCAAGGACAATTACTGTTAAGTTAATTTCACATAGCATACATGTACATTATTTTATCCTCAACCAATTTGTATATGCTTTTGTTCATATTTTGGAATAAATACTGCCATGGTTATTGTTCAACTTTGACAGTGACAGCCATTTTCTGTTTATAAAAATACAAAGAATCACCCTAAAACACCTGCTATTGGTATTGCAGTATCTGTTGACTAGGCCTTGGAGTAAACCTGCCCTGCCTAAGATAACTGGTTATGATAACATCATTATTTGGAATAATGTTGGAAATCCAAATGAAAGGGCAGGAGGTCAGAATAGTTTGTAAAGTGAGATGAAAAACCAAGTTGGTAGACTGTCGGACTAGGATTCACATCGCTACCGAACTGACTATGAAAAGAACAAAGTTTGACGTTGCTAACCAGAAGACCAGACTGAAGAACAGTTCTAAATCAGGCCAAGGAACTCCAAGTGTATCAAACAACAACAGCTTCCATGTAGCCAAGCTGCTATTAAAAGAATACACTTACATCTAACTAATTTGTAGTGACTATTTACACCAGGCCGTGTATAATGTCTGTAAATGCACAGCAATGGTTATGATTTTTGTAAATACACAATTGCACAGCAGTGCTATTTTCACTCCCTCCCTCAGTCTTAATTTTAATTTCTATGTATCTTTTAATGGGCCATGAAAGATCTGTATATCTATACACCTTAGCCATTCTACCCTCCCTAAGTCAGACTTGTATATTGTTTTTCTTTTCATACTGAACATCTTACAGAGCCTGAAATTAAATTTTGTTGCACTGTCAAACTGCTTTGCAATGAAAATAAAGACTATTGTATTCTATTCCATTCAATTTTTTTTCTTTGTTATTATGTGACGTTTGCAGAAAATGGAATATACATTTTTAGCCATTTTTAAGGTTTTAATATTGTTAACTCGCACAAACACAGACTGTTCCATCACCAGAGAATTGCAAACCACCTGCAGGGACAACATGCTTTAGATTGCTGGCAAGGAATCTCCTTAGGATGGCTTTCTGCACAACAAAGTAAACAACAGTTTCTTGATATCCAAGTACAACATCATCTAATAAAAACATTATGAAGCATGCAGTATCATATATTGAAGGAAATGTTTAGATTCATTTTGCATGAATTATGGCAAATTATACATTATACATTAATTTGAAATGTCTTTTTCTTTCCATGCTGTGTGTATTTTATGTTTTAATATGTATTACACAATGATTACAATATTGGTGTATACTTGGATTTTACAGTATTGATCCGTTTGGATGTCCATGAAACTATTTTTTAAAGATATCTTTTAAAGTTGGAACAAAACAGGGTGCTAGAACAACAACCCTTGGAGTGATAAATGTGATATCTCCCAGACATTTAGTCGTACATTAATAGGGTAGATTTTCCTTCAATGTTAAGCAGTTGTGATCTGCTGAATCAGACATTTTGCATTTGGAAACAACACATAAGGCCATTCCAGTAGGAATCTGACTTAGAGGATTCCCGTGGGCTTTTTGTCCAATTTATTTAATCCCACTGAAACTGGGGTTCAGTACCGAGCAAGGTGAACGCTAGGCCATTGCAGTTATTTTTTACCTCAGGTTTATGATTATTCATCCATCATCCATCGTCTGCCGCTAATCCTACTTAGGGTCGCAGGGGTTGCTGGAGACCATCCAAGCTGTCATCGGGTGTGAGCTTTATTTCCAGTGTAGGAACTGTTGGTTGAATGGATTTGTCAGCCCATCATTAAATCGCTCAGCTACCATAACTTGTTCTCTTGTAGCATTGTGAAACATGATGTCTAACAAAGCTGGATTCAGGATTGGTCAGATTTTTGTACGGTCCTTTGGTCTACATGGTCTGCAGTGAGCTAAAGCAAGCAGTCAAAATGCCTACAGAGTGGAATCGCACTGATGCCAAGATGAACAAAGGTTTAAAAACTACAGTTAAAGGATCGAAGAGGAAGAAATATGTGCTAATGTCTATTATTAACTGTTTTAAATATGAGTGTTTTTTGGTGGATACTGTAGTATTACATGCCAAACTCGAAGACGCTATGCCGATAGACTTACCTATAAGCACCCTGAATTTTTAAACTGAAATTGTAGAAGTCATAGAGGACTGTAAGGTTCTAATTGTAAGTTATTCAGACACTCCAGGGGGGGCATGAGTTAAGAGACTCCAGGAAAACTCTGGAGACTCTCAAGAACGCAGCGTAAGTAAAACCACGAGAACGACTTCTGCATTGGCAGAAATCTCAGTGCCTGGGATGTTATGATGAGCATGGTATTTCCCCAGAGGAGGTGGAGGTCATTCCAAAATATTAAGCTCAAATAGCAACGTTTGAACCTGAGAAGAATCCCTTGGAATGGTTGTGTACACTTTTTCAAAGCAACTGGACTGGGGTTCTTCAATACAAAAGAAAAACCTTCAGGTGATAGGCAGAACGTCATCAACATGCTTCAAGATTACCATGACCTGAATGACCGAGAATCATAGATATAATCCTAGGGATGATTCACAAACCTAATCAGGCAGTTAAAATCCACCTGTATTCACCAACCCTCGAGACCAGGCATGGGGAAACATTTTAGCTGCAGGCGCACATTTAGTTTCTCAAAGCGAAGTGCAGGCTGTACTTTTGTAGATGATGTGAAAAACAAGCAAGCATAAACTACAAAATGTATATATAGTCACCTACCCTTTAATGACCACCAATGGTGGATTTAAAGTGAACAGTGTGTCTGGTCATCCTTTTCTGCCAGCACATCAAAATCTGGATGCAGTTTTGTTGTTCTCAGGACAGTGTCAGGTGTTCATTGGTGGGCTGGGCTCTGTGGCGTATTGTGTTCAGGTTCCTGACACTTGATATTCTTACAGAAGTAGAATCATACAACAGCAGCATCATAACTGACTATGGATATCTATGTCCAATGACGCTCTGGGATCCACATGGGACCTGTCAAATTGTTATGGACCAGATACAAGGGTTTTGTAGCTTTTGTCTGGTTCACTGTTCCTAGTCTGTTTAAACTTGTCTTTTGAACACTCTTCTTCACATATCTGAGCTTGTAATTTTTGTACATTGTGGTAATTACAATTCCCCAAGATTTTGTGACAGGATTCCAAGTCGTGGCACACTTTACACCAATCAACATTCTGTTCAGCAGTTGATAAGCAATACAAATTAAAATTATTATGAATTTGTAACCTGCTCCAATCCTTTTGTGATCATTTGCTTGTGGTCTTACTTGAAGATGATTGACACTCCTCACCTGGTTCCACTCACCACAAGAACATATTGTAAGGCTTGGATCGTACTTAAGGTGCATGATATAGCTTTACTCTGTGTTGTCGTCCCATGTTGTCCATTAGATGAATCACAGCTGTGGCTCTGTGTCAGGCTATTCAGTTGCACTTGGTTCTGTCTGCCAGTTTGACTGACTGGTCTCTGGTTGATACATGTTAACAAAGCTGTTGAACTCATTCATGTCATTCCCAATGTGGGATGTAGCTCCTCCATCCACTATAATACCTTTCAATTTCCTTTCACTCTTTGTGTGTTTTTTCATGAGCATCATCAACATCACCTTCCTGCTCTTCAACTGCAACTTTTCTGGCATAAACTGATCTAATCCACTTTTTCTGGAAAGGGATTTGTTGTGTACAATGCTTTTTGTTAAGTCTCCGAGATCACCGCCTGCACCTTCCTCATGGCATCCCACTCCAGAGACTGTTGATGATGAAGCGGGCACATCTGCCCGAGTGAGATGCGCCCTCCAGCGATGGCAACGAGTGGAGAGGAGCAAGACTGCACACCTCCCTACAGTCCTGCATTTACCACCAAACCGCTAATAAGCTGGCCCAGCAGTCCACTCCTCCGCTAGATCTTGATATGGTATTGTACGTTTCTCGTGTGTACCCTGTTGCTTCTTCTCTTTTTCAAACCCCTGGATTAAACGCCTCCCCAGGTCTTATAGTTCCTTTCGTCTCCTGTGTGGCCGGATTTGGGTCAAAAGTCAACCCCTACCTAACAGCTTTTGCTACTTTGCTTTGTGTCCATTAATTAAAAATCTCTATCATGTCGCAGTGATATCTCCATCCCTCTTGTGATTAATGAATTTAAAAAAAAGTGTCATTAAAAATATATATTTTTTACCTTGCATTTCAGCATGAACATGTATGGAACAATACAATTATGTACATTTTTTGACCATAACCTTACTCTGATGACATCTTGCACTGAACGGAATCATGGGGTCACCAGGGTTGCATAGTCCAGACAGGAGTTGCTGGTTAATTCAAACAGAGGTTTCCAAATGTTCATCAGTGTTGATGGAAAGGATTTTGGATTGAGATCTCAGACCGGCAGTACTGTATGTCAATGCAGAACCAAGGTAAAGATGGATGATAGGCTAACAACTATGTCTAAAGGTCTTACTTTCATCGTCCTTTCTTTTATGACATGCAATCTTCCTACACTAGCAGTAATGTAGTTGACCCACATTGCCTTTGGGATCGACTGGTGGATTGCAATCGACGTGTTGGGCAACCCTGCAGTAATTGGCCAGGAAAACTTGGTTCCCAGAGATCATACTTCTCTTCAGATCCATTGAAAAAGAGTTGAGGTGACATCACTTCTGCTGTTCTGCGACTTGCCATTTTTGCATGCTCTCTCTTCGTGTCAACTTATCTCTAAATTAGCTGATATCCTCTGTATAAACCAGGTATTGTACATCTCAGCACATTTCAAACAACTGTTAACCTTGTATGTTCAACTCTGCCTAGACCCATAATCTGTAAGGTAATGTGCACAATCTTCCTCTTGCATGTGAGAAATAAACGTTCCCGTCTCTTTTAGCGTTTAGCCTATTTATTCGGTCTCATTGTTACAGTAGACCATGAATATCCAATCTTCAATGTGACGATACAACCAGTAGGGCGTCTGCATTGTTTCATCAGACTTGGATGCACAAAAATGGTTCCATTCTTCCAAAAAAAAGGATGGCTTTATAATACAGTGAGTAAACCTGGCACATAGATGGGATGAACGCACAATAACAAGCCATGTACAAACGTGAAGCCATTCAATTAATGCACAGGCTCATATGTTCATGTTTTCATTTTAAACATGTGCAAGGTATAGTTAGTATGATGGCCATATAAGTACCATTTATATACATACCATTTCAACTGATATCAATGCCAACATTGCCACTGTCTGTCAATTGCGACGTGCACAACGTTTGCATGACTGCCCAAGACAAACAAGCTCTTCATATTGATATTTTTTTTATTTCAGACATACATGTGGAAATGAAAACAAGTGATGGCCTTTAAGTCCCATTGCCATGCATAATCTGTTATCTTGAATTCAATACTGAGCTATTAAATCAATGGACAGATGTTTTAGTTTTGATGTTTTTGTTTTAAGGCTGGTCTGGTGTTGTGTGTAAACCAGTGACCATCTTGAAGAAGCTACTGTGTGTCACTGACTGAGTCATTTGTGACTAAATTCGCCTAAATTTTTCAATTTGCTACAACATGTTGGATTTGTGGTAATTTTATTGAAAGAACATTTACATTTGTCAACATAAATTGGTGGGTAAATGTAAAAAAGGAGTTTAAAATGATCAAATCAACTAGAAATTTCATGACCCCCTTACAATGATTCTTTTGAACCTCTGATTTTGGATTATTGGTATTGACACACACTAAATGGTGGATAAACGATAAAGCAAGTCTTCTTTTTCATTGTGCTTCTAATTAGCTTCATTTCCAGTTGACTAATTCCTCTGAATAAAGGTTTCTCAGCTGCTCTGTGTTTTTCTCTTCGTTTCTCTTCAAACGGCCCTGCAGGTGGTTGCTATGTGACCCTTTCATCAAGTTCACTTTAAACCGTAAATTTTTCTTCACAATACAGTCGTAGTTGTAAATTAGCCCTGATAGTTGTGTTTTTGCCTCTGAGCTGTTGAGTTTGCACAATGCGGTTTTCAATCATATACTTCTCCTCAGCAGGTAAAACATTGTTTGTTTGTTGATCTTTTTAATGCCACTTTATCCTATGGAGAGGTTGCATTGTAATCGTTTTGTCCAGGTTTTGAAAATTTCAAAAATTTACGTGGCAATAATACACAGCATTATTCTGCTATTCTTTGAAATAGAGATAGTGATGGAAACCCACCATCCAATGAAAACAGAGAAACAGAAACTTTTATCCAATCAAAAATGAAACAATTGTGTCATTTATTTTGCTTGTAAATAAGACAACATTTTTATGGTAACCGGCCATGTCATAATCAGTACAATATAGACTGAGGTCAAGGTAAAAATAGAATATAACATGTTTAAACTTTTTAGAATTTTTCAAATGAATCACTCACTGCACCTGTGTGAAACAAAATTTGTATTGCGAAGACCTGCAAAATTGAACTGAAAAACAAACAATTTTGTTTATTATTCAACAAAAATGGAAACTTTTTAAAATATTTCGTCAATTTCCACACAAAGTTGGCGGATCATCTGCACATGTCATTTTGTTTTTTTCACAAAACAGTGTGTGCTTATCACAGTTATGGTTAGGCAGCTTCTTTTAAATAGTAAACTATTTGAGCGTGTTTTATTGAGAGAAAGACTTGACAAGACTTGTTTCTCTTGGTTCCATCTGTTCTGGACCCCTTGCACAGACCGTGGATAAAGCACATTGCATCACACTGCCCCCAGCTGGTAACACTGAAATGGTTATTTTAATGGTAATAACTGCTGTATTAACAGGGTCACAGTGGTGACTATAAAATTTAATGTCACAGCACTTTTCTAACAAAAATAACTTGCTAAATAACAGTGATTAAACAATAATATTACACCTAGCCATTGTGTAACAATATAAAACAAAGCTCTTTGTTAATGGGAAGAATTTACACACACACACACACACACACACACACATATATATTTACACAAATACAAAGTATATGTATGGGTATGTATATAGTTTATAAATGTACACACAGTATGTATCAGAAACCTGTCTAGATATGTTTACTTCTATATTTGTGTGTATAAAGTTTATACATGGACACACAGTATATTATTGCAAGCCAGGATTGCAGAAGAAGGATACAGGATCAAGGATTATGCTCTTACTCAAATGCATAAGTTTAAAACCACACATCCATCCATCCAACGATCCATCTTCTGCCGCTTATCCTGCACTCACAACAAATAGAAAAACCTCAGGGGTTGGTTAACAACACAAACCGTCTCGTCACTGTGCCGCCACATTCTGCCCTCCTGTCAGCATGGGTTAGTGCATCACATGTGGACCTGTATTGGACACTTAAACACTTGGTCTATCAAGCACTAAACTACAGGAGGCTATAAAAGCTTCCAACTACCATACCAAAGAGTGCTGGAAAGACTCTCCCACAAGTCTCCCCACAACATGTAACATTATGTATATAATTGAGTCAATGTGCAATGTGTGTATTTATGTCTGCATTTACGTCTGTGTTAGGTTTTGGGGGAATAGGACACTGACGAGAAGTTGGCTACTGGAGCATGCCACTCATGGAGCTGCACAGAGAAGAATACAATTAGAAAAGCCTCATTCAGAGGAGATACATGAAGAGGATGTGGAAATCTTGGAGGCCTCGAACCCCACATCTAAGATGTTACAAATTGTTACTCAGTGGTCTAATGGCCACAAGAACTAGCAACTGTTGCAACTACAGATTAATGAGGTACAATATCCATCACTCACAGTACTAAGATGCTAAAGCAATGGGTGACCAGGATGAAAGGTCAGTGAGAGGATGTAATCTTCATCTCAGAACAATGAGATTGGTACCAAGCCCAAGAAGAGACGCTGAATACAAAATATATCAAGTTGCATTGAGTCATCTGGTTTATAGTCTTTGTGTGGGTGAAAAGATCAAGGTCAAAATATGCACCACGGTACAAGACAGCCGATGAACGCAATTTATCTTCACTTTTATCGTCTATCAGAAAGCATCTATGGACCCAGGGTAGCAAACAAAGGTACTTTAAATTTTTACAAGCTATTCCTCACTCTAAAATACTAAAAAATAAATTTAGCAGCCACGCATATTCACCAAGGACGATGAACAAAAGTTGATTATTTGACCTCCTTCATCGAGCCCTGAAGATCATGCACTAATTCTGTACACAATAACAGAGACAATGTTAGGGACTCATTCATTGTCTAGATACATATCAATACCTCTGAAATTATTTAGTTGCATTGGATGCTGGATTTTCTAGGGCGTTCCAATTTCCTCATAACCCTCACCGGGCACCTCTAAAAGACTAAAACATAATATCTTAGTTAGCTTTACCTTGCGGGAATACTCATTTGCCTCCTTCTCAAGATAGCCAACAGAGGGAGCCAGAGCTTCTTTCAGAAAAAAGAAACCCATGGAAATATCCACAGTGCAAAGGGTTTTAATTCCAAGATGGCTAGTAAAACAATGAAAGGCAACTACTTTTCTCCCCACATCGACACCAGTAAGTATCTATGGACAAGACACTGGAGTGTCTTGAACTTCATGCTTTAAAGCAAGAAAAAAAAACACTTTTGCAGGAAATTCACAAAGGACATACAATAACTGCAAGGAACTATAAGGAATTCAATCTATGTCACTGGCATGTTACACAGACCTTCATATATGGTGTCATTTATCATATTATCACAGTTTGGAAAACTGAATCACATACGCTGACCCAGAAAAAGGGTGTGTTTTGGTGGGTCTTAACATTTCTCTGCAGGAACGTGAACCAGGAGCCAGCTGTAAACAGGCACAACAATATGCCAAACACCAGTTGACTTTCGTTGTTCATTCATCTTTGTAGTTGGGGACAGAAACAAAGCATTTGGTCAACATCAAGCTCACCACTCTTACAAAAGACAAAAGCAACAATCCAGAACAATGGAGAGTGTGGAAAAGATGTAAGGAAATGCGTCAGGGGTGATGTGTGATGAAAAATATTTGCCAGAATGAAAGGAAAGGTGTACAAGACATCAGTGAGACCAGCAATGCAGTATGGTTTAGAAACAGTATCACTGAGCTGGAGGTAGCAGAGGTGAAGATGTTGAGGTTCTCTTTGGGAGTGACGAGGATGATCCTATCCATCCTCAGGAATTAGTTGATCACAGGGACAGCAAGTGTTAGGTGATTTGGAGAGAAGGTTTGAGAAGCCAGGCTGAGATGGTTCGGTCATGTACAGAGGAGGGATCGTGAACATATTAGTAGAACGATGCTGGAGTTGGAACTGCTAGGCAGGACTAAAGGAAGACCAAAGAGAAGATTTATGATGTACTGTAAAAGGATGAGAAGTTAGTTGGCGTGAAAGAAGAGGATACAGAGAATAGGGTTTAGATGGAGGAGACTGATTCGTTGTGGTGAGCCATGAAGGGAGTTGCCGAAAGGAAAGTAAGCAGAAAATTCGTTTTAATCTTGTTGCAGCAAAAGTAGATGCAAAAGTACCACGCAGAACTATTGGAAGTACGAATAAACGTTTAAAAAGCGCAACCTGTAAACATACAACTCCCCAATCACTAAATTTCAACAAGCTCTTTATAAATCCATCACTTTTTACGAGACCTCTAAATTGGTCAAAAGAGATTATTTCATAGAATGTGAACAGCAAGGGCACTTTGTGTTCAGCGGACTATTCAGGTTTGAATGCCATGGTGATAAAATCTCCACAACAACAGCCCAATTAAATAATCAAAATGTACAAGTTCTCTGTCAGTGGTTGGTTTTCCTCTGAGAAACAAACCACTACTCAAGGACAAAATAATCACTGGGTTACATCTGGTAGTTTCCCAGCACAGAAATGCCTATTGAGGCACCAAGTACTCATTCAACACTGCATCATTTTTAAGAATTTTCATAAATTGACCAGGACTTTATTTTGGCAATTTAATTGGCACATTTACTCATCAGGTCCCAAGCTGCTGAGACTTGTAACACTCAGCAGTCACTGAGAGCGAAGCTACCACAGCTGATTAAAAAACCCGAGCCAGTCACAGCAATCCTGGGAAGCTGACTATGCGACATGCACAATATTCCTAACAGGCTTATAATAACATAATTATGTGACCTGGAATTTGAAAACCTTTAAGAAAATAAAAGATACTGTCAGAGGAGGAAATACAAGTATTCTACATTTTCAACTACTCCTCTGTTATTTCAGAACATTTTAGAGGAAACAGCTGCTGAAACAATGGAAGTCCTGCAATTCAATGTTCAGTCAAGATGCTCCACTGAAAAAAAAAAAATCTGATGAAAATTCCCCTGGAATGCTCCTGTATAGGGACTCGAGTGGCACCAAAGTCTACTCAGGGATTGAAGTGCGAACTGGTCAGAATTTTGGAGCCCAGGAGAGGCTTGACGAAGATGAAGCAAGGCTGCGTCACAATGCTCTGATGGGAGTAGTCACGTCAGGACGGGCAGGACTTGGGAGCAACCCAAGACCTCATTTCAACAAGGCCAAGGGGAAGGAGAGGCATCAGTTTATCCAGGAAGAGGTTGGGGCCGGAGTGCAGGAGGCCAAGCTGAATGATTGGGATGAGAAAACAGGGGGGTATGGACTAGATGAGAGCAGCCACTGGATCTCTTCGCCCGCGCTTTGGAAAGTGGAGCCGCTCCGAATAAAGTTCTTGATTCAGTCAGTCTAGGACATCTTCAGCCTATTCAACCTCTTCTGTTGGGGTCTGGCAGAGACACCTGCTTGCCCTCTATGCCAGAGGAGAGGATCACTGGAGCACATCCGTAGCAGCTGCCCGAAGGCCATACGTGAGGGGCGCTATTGGTTGTGCCACGACCAGGTGTTGAAGGAGATAGCAAAAACCATCAGCTCAGGGATCCTACTCAGCAAGAAGCAACGCATGCCGTTGCCTTTGTTTAAGCTGGACAGATGCCACAGTACCGGGGACATGTTTCACAGGTCAGAATCAACAAGGCAGGTGAAACTGCTGGAGTTGACTGTGCCCTGGGAAGGCCTGATGGAGGAGGCAATTGAGAGAAGGAGGGCCAGGTGTAAGGAACTGGCAAATAAATGGGTGGAAGACTCAGTGCAGCCCCATCGAGGTCGGGCGCCAAGTGTTTGCAGGCCAGTCACTCTCCGAGTGTCGGGAATAATGGGACCCAATAAGAAACCCATCAAAAACATCATCGATGCTGTTGAAGGGGCTTCAGGATGGCTATGGATCAAGAGGGGGAATACATGGGCCACACAAGCTACCTAGACAAAAGCCGGGGACTGATCACCCCCGACTGGGTTGCTTGGGGGATGATGTCTGATGCTGAAAGACACGAAACACCGGATGACCCCAGGTTATACCACTGTCGATGTGTCGAGGTTGCACCAGTAGGAGTTTATTAAACCACAAGATTTTGGCCATTCTCATTTTATATTACAGCATGAAATTCAACTGTTTGTTTGCAGTTGTGAAATTTACAGTATAGAACACACTGTATGAACCAGCAATGTTAGTAAGGACGCCTATGATATACAGTATTTCTAACGGTTAACAACATGAGAGTACAGGACTCTTCTATGGTCAAACACACAAAACAGAAACCATTACAAGTTGTGCTTGGTTATTTTGTATCCCAGCACCCTGTATGTGATATAAATTAAAATAATCAGCAGTACTTTATGCGGACTCTGTCTGTGTTAATGTTTAAACACATAAAGATGAAGGCCAAACAGGGAGCCAACAACAAATTAGAATTGGGTAAGAAATCCTTACATATAATTGCAAGCAGATGCCTTCTTCAATTGGATACATTTTATAATTATATTACATCTTTGTGTTATTAACAAGGGAGTGGAATTGAATGTTATAATTATTACCTCAAAGTAGAGGTCATTGCTGGGACGAATCACCTGTGAGGATTTGGGGAACTTAGACATTTGATCAAGTCAGTGTTCCTCCAGTTGCTCCTTGAAAAATAATCTTTTGGCAATAGAGGGCAGGAGGAAATGACGAGTCTCACTGCAATGCGCCTGAGTGAACTCTTCCGAACTAGATTTCTCTTTGGAGTGGAGCGGAGGACCTGACAGAGCAGCTGGGAGGGCACTGGGCACCAGTGACATGACGCACTTGATTGGATTGCGAAGGCCAAATGTCATAGGGTGGGCGACCCCTTTGCCTCTGCAGAAAACCCTCTTGGATGAGGGGGTGACATTTTCACGAAACTGAGCAAGTCAAGCTGCCACATAAGATTTATCAATAAGTGCTATGGATTGATTAGCTGATAATCCTCGCATGCACTGAGATTGAACGGTTTAAGATGTCTTTTTCATTTGTAGCCTGTGAATCCTAAATTCTTAGGTGACCAAATGCAAATATGTATAAAGTTATCTAATCAGCTGGACCATGTGGCTGGGCAGAGGGAAGTTTGGGCCTCTCTGCTCCAGCTCTTGCCCCCGCGACCTGACTTTGGATCAGTGGTCGAAGATGGATGGATGGATGTATTATTTCACCAATAATAATCAATAATCAATTATTCATTTGATTCTATTTTCCACAAAGCAGATATAATGAGCAAATATGCTTTAATTAAAGTTTTATAGCTTGAAGGGCACGCCTCCCATCAGATTGAACACCAACATGTGGAGGGCAATGTCTCATTAACAATTTGTCTGCTCTTTTGCCTATTTACTACTGAACGGTGCCAAAACTTGAAGCACTTTATATCTGAAAATCATTGGTGCCCCATTGACCATTGTAACTGTGCAACATTTCTTTGAAAATGTTTTACTAGGTTATGCATTAGTGCTCAAGGTGATGGATTGCCTAGGATGACAGTATATCTCACTCACCTCTCATGCTCCTTCCATGGTCTGTTGAGAGGCTTTAAAGTTGTCGACATAATTTCCTATTCATCTTCTTCTTTCACACTGGTTTTGATGTGCAGTCAATGTGCAGTATCAGCACTGTCAAAAAATCAGCTTCCGTGCCAACGAAAATTGCTGAAACTGCCAGTCTACTGGTGTATTTTAGTTTTACTGCTTCATACTTTTGTCGTATGATTTTGTATCCACGACAATATATACAGTAGTGTATCATAGCATTAGTGCACTGGTCTCTCCACGAGCATATCAGATAGTTTAGTATGCCTTTGGTTTGTTCCCTCCTTTTTAAAATCAGTCTGCCTGTCAGTGCTTCCGGAAGTACACATGATAGATGGGTAGGCAAATGTTTAAATGTGAAATCTGGCCAGAGGACAGAAGGCTTTGAAATGGCTCTTTGTCAGAGAAGTTTGGTCGGAAAATCCTGCAGTTTGCAGTTTACTTTGAGCTCTTTCATTTATATTCCCAGTTCATGGTCATCATATTTATCAATTCTGTGCTCCATGACAGACTTTAATTGACCTTGAAATTTATTTTTGTTTTTCATTCAGTGAACCTCCGATATCCAGAAGATTAATCCGGCAGAATGATCATTTGCTTTTATATTCATCGTGACACATTGAAAACTTTAAAGTTTCCCAATGCTGCGAAACTTAAACCGAATAGCTGGCAGCAACACAAGCTTTTCCCAGGGGTTCTGCACATTATCATTGGTATCTGCACACATTGGGTTTTACTATAAATGAGGAGACTTATGCAATATTATAAAAATCAATAGAGAAATGAAGTTTTTGATCCCACATTTGCTTTGTTGCACACAGGTCTCTTTCAAAACTAGAATCTGATCTTGAATGAGACAGCCTTCAGAAAAGAAATGTAAACAATAAAAAAAAAAAGATGCTAGAACAGGGTTGTAAGTGTGTGCTCTTTGTCAAGTTTATTCAGATTTGCATTAAATAGATCTGGAGGTAGAGCCATTTCACACCATCGAATTAGATGCCATCCCATGTCTTTTGACCTCCTTCCCTCCAGGTGGACACAATTTTGTGTGCACAATCAAGATACGTCCATGCATCAAACAAACGTTTGAATACTATTCCATGAAATTAGCCAATTGGTGTCCACCATAGTGGGACACTTCTGATATCAATGGCCAGGAAGAAGACAGGTAAACATTTCACTGCTTAGAAGACGATGGTTTCTGGTCTCAAGCATGAGCTACTTCCCGATGACTTGGTTTCTACCTCTGCCTTGAAGTCCTCTTCAGTCTGCTGGAGCTTTGAACTTGCCCCAGTACTCGAAACTTTGTTGCTATTCTCTGTTGGGAGTCTCTGCACTCCTGAGAGACATATTTTGATGCAGATACTTCCAAACTGTGCCTTGAATTTGATCCCTATTCTTTGCATAGTGAGATTTTGGCACTGTCTTCATTGTGAACTGTAACACATACAAGGTAAATGAACAATTGAAAAAAAATAACGAATTAAAAAATAAATAAATAAAACAGAACAAAACAAAGAAACAAACAAATACATAGAAAAATAAAAAAAACGTACAATTGTTAGGATCCGGCTGCTCGTCAAGCAGCAGCCGTGCAGGAGGGAGGACTCCAGCAGGTGTGCAGTGCACTGCGGATCATCAGTCCTCATCAGGCTGAGGTTAAGAGGAGCCTGTTGCCAGTCCTTCTGTGCCAGATTGTTGGTCCCCTCTCGTCTTTCCTCGCAAGTTCCTTGTTCATGAGCTAAGAGGTCTACGCCTCACCTTTCCCCACAAGTTCCTGGCCTCACAGCACGAAGGACCCTGGTTTGCTTCCGATTCTGATACCCCTTGTGGAGCTTGCATGTTCTCCCCGTGTCTGGGCGGGTTTCCTCCGGCTTCTTCGGTTTCCTCCCACAGTCCAAAAGCATGCCACAGGTTAATTGGAGAAATTACCCAGATGTGCGAATGAGAGAGTGAATGGTTGTCTGTCTGTTTATTGCGGCCATGCGATTGACTTGCGACCAGTCCAGGTGTACTCCACCTCTCGCATTATGGCAGCTGTGATAGTTGTGTGATATAGACAACTTGTCACAATTCAATTAAAGGCTTGAATTTCAAGAAAAAAAAGGGATTGCAACATGAGACAGATTCTCTCTAACTTTTGTCATATATGGCTGTCAGGTTGTTGTCTAACACTGATACTTACTCCTTGTCAATCTTTCTGTGGCAATTTCTTCCCTGGAAGATGTTTCACCTCTCACCCGAGATGGACTGTGGGGAGTTTTCCATATATCAGGCTACTACGACTAACTAATAGAGTTGGGGGCTGTGTAAGTTGTGGTTGCTTGTTATGTTAATGGAAAGCAATCACTGTTCTGTTCTGCAGAAACCAGATTGAATGAGGTTGTTGCCTCCCCGTGTCCCCTAAACTCCCGTAAGGGGCAGCCTTCTGTCACAACATTGATGCTTTTGTAACAATGGTTACCTTCTGTAAACTGACTGTCCCTTATGCAAAATAATTTCAAGTGGTTCCTAAATACTGCACATGCGCACGCCAGGCTGCTAATGCTAGTGCGAATAGATGTTTTATTGTTGGAAACAGTGAGGAAAAAAATGAAAACAAAAAAAATTCAATCCAAGGGTTGCAAGACTGTGTTACACTGTTAAATATTCCTTGTGCTAAAAGCAAGGAGGAAGGGTAGCTGTGGAGAGGAAATTTCAGGAAGAATTCTGATGGTTGTTCCTTCCAATTGTCCTGATTTTGCAGGTTTTTTTTGGCCCAATTCTGTTTGGAACGTCGGAATTGCTGCTTTGTCATGGTTCACGTTGGAATTACTGCTTGTGGATACCTTCTTTGTGTCAGGACACTGACAAGTATATGTTTTATACCAAGAATTGATTGCAGTTGCTGCAAGCCTCTGCCACTTCTGACCCGACCTGCCTACCAAGAGGGTCACCCAGTGCTCCAATCACGCTTCAGTTTCCGACTTCTAACCATCAAGGAACCCAGGGGTCATCTAGCCAGCTAGCTGTGGATCTTTCAGGTATATGACGTCATCATCCAGCATTGGGTGGATCATCTCCATGGAATCATAGATGCCCTATTCCAGCATTCATGTTTCTGTTGATGCACAGAGCACCATCAGCAAACTAGCCCCCCAGGACCTATGACTTTCACTGCTGAGGAATAAAGCAGGAGCAGAACTGTGGTGCTGCAACAAGGATGGCTTGCCCCCTACCAGGCATCGCATAGAACCTATCCGACTGTCTTCTGACCCACCAGAAGCTGCCCCCTGGTGGCAGCCATTGCCTCCCTGTTGACACATCGAGAAGTTATGTAAGTGTATCCAAACAGGTTTAGGTGCGAATGTATACTCGTGTTACAAGCATTCTCCCCTGAAATGTAAAAGTATGTTCAGCATCAGAAACACTGCAACATTATTCCCGAGAGGGATATTGCATTCAATCGGTCGATTGCAAAGGTAATGTTGGTAGATCACATCCAATCAAGGTCTGTCATCTGTCGTAATCTCCACCCAGATGTGTAGAAGGCTGATGAGTTGTTGGTTAACAAACTTTTCTTTTATTGTAACACTTACGGCATTAAAAACCCACAACAGCAGTTCAAATGAACCTCCGCTCCTCTCGTGCTTGCACACACCCCCTGTCCCTCTCATCCAAACACATTCAAGACAGCAGGAAATCACAGAACTCCGAACGTTACCCTCAACATTACTGCAGGGTCCTTACAGTATTTTTATATATTCATTATTTCAAATGTTCTTTATGGTACAGCAAGCACTTTCTAGAGTGGTGACCAACCAGTGCATGGTGTTCTGTAGCCTGGGCTCTGATTGGCTCAGCAACTGTAGCATCATTCCGTGCATCTCCAGTGGAAGTGAGATCGCTATTCATTAAAGAGTATAGGAAGTGTTTCTCAGAGTATGGAAAAGGTTAATACTCGTGTGGGGAATGTCATAAAGCTTAAAAAATATCTATCAATAATGAATTAAAAATATATAATAATAATAATAATAATATACTTTGTATATTTTTGGTTACGTTCCAGAAATGTAATCCCCACGATAAACAAGTGACTACTGGACAAGCAGCCAGTCTGAGATCTCATTTTTGTCTGCGACACGAGTCTCCAGACATATGTAGTCAGCCACATGCAAGCAACTGGAAGTTCCAGCGAGCTAACCAGCAAGTTAGACATTCAAATTATTTCTTCTAAAGAAAGGGTAAAACATAAGTGCGGGAGCCAAATCAAGTGAGGAACCTAAAACTTTCCACTTCCTTGCGTTTTTTTTCCACAATGTCACATTCAAAGTGGATCTGCTCTTTTGGACTGTTCACTCACGCTACGACACATATTTCCCCCCAAAAAACAAGATGAGAAGGAGAAAGGTGAAAGTACTAAGTTCACAGTTGTCATGGCAGCAGTCATTTTTCTCTGGGCTGATTTCAAAAGCTTGAGACCAGCTACCATTAGCTGCCGTCCCTATTGTCTGGACTATGCTTCTGACAAGTCATCTGGTAACTACCAAAAATGTACTCTGTTGTCGTTTGCCGTGAGGGTTCATGCAGTTATGCAAAATGCACAAACATGATTTGTGTTAACTATACTCAGTAGATATATAAATTAATATATATTCAGCATTTTGTATGTAGGTCAGGTCATTTTACACATGGTCATTTGAAAAGTAGCTCACAGAGGGGAAAAAGTGTGGCCGCCCTGAGCTACAGTATATAACTTAATTTAACTTAATCTGATACAGTTGATATTAAGGAGCTAATATGGAGTTTCGTGTTGTGCAACAGTCTTTAAGATAAATCTTGGAGACATTATTCGTCATTACGTCCCCCCATTTAATTGAACATATACATTCCCTAATAAAGGGATCCCCTAGTACCAAGATGTTATTGTCATATGTGATCAATATTTTTACCACATACATAAAAACAACAAAGTCTCTCAACATATCTTAGTTTGTATAAAATAAAATGAAAAAACCTTTTGACTCATAGGCTGCCATTGTTGTTTACAACACAATGCTTTCTGGGGGGTGAAGTCAGATGGTTGCACTAGGCTCGGTCCCATTAATTTTATCCTACGGTGCAAAAGCATGTCATCTGTGCCACCCTTCCCATTTGAACCCCAGAGAGACGTGAATGAGGAAGATAAAACAATTGTAAAACAATGGCAGTGGTTATAAGGTAGATATGTGTTATAAATTGCAATTTTTAAAGAAATATGAATTCTTCATACCTAATTTAACAACACATTCTAGTATGAAACAAACATGAAGACATATTATGCTAATAAATCCTCCCAGTCTGGGTTCCCTTCAAGAATTAACTTCAAATTGTTGTACTCAACCAACTATTTAATTGCATCCACAATTTCCTATGCCATTTCACAATGAGGAAAGAACAGAGTAAAATTTGTTAGAAAAAGAAAAAGGGATCAAATTACAGAATATAATTTGTTAGCAAACAGCCAAGAACATCTGAAAGTCTGACCCTATAAAATATCTTAATACAAATTATCCTAACACTAAATAAATTCTTTTTTGATATGATACTCGCAATTACAGCCAATTTATTGGAATAGGAGAAAATACTTATTGTACATCTCTGCATTAAACATAATGACTGTTTGCCACATGAATCCCCAAAACATATTTTACCCTGTACACCTGTACACCTGTACACCTAAATTGTCATGGCAGGATGAAAATTCTACTCATAATTTGAAAACTCCAATGAAACATCAAAATTATGTACTATTACTATCATGAAATGGAAAAATCAGATCGATGAGCTTTCCAACCTTTTCACAGAGAAAAAAAATCAAAAACAAATGTTTTCAAAGAGAAAAATTGCAAAAGCAAAACAAAAATCTATATACATTTGGTAATTCACATTGACATTAATGACATGTGATTAAATTTTTTTAGCTGTAATATGTGAGCTTAAAGGTCTTTCTTACACTCATGATGTACATCTTGGTCTTGGTTTAGAATTAATTGTATCCCCTTTTTGACCTTGAGCCATTTCACTTAAATTGGTCTGAAATATGGTAAAACAAGAGTGTGTGATGGGGTTAAGATATATGGAGCAAAATGTCCTTTAATACTATTTACACAAAAGCTATAATGGTCTATATTGTATCATGTATCATATTACATAGCTCACAAGCCAAACAAATGATAGCGTATCAGCAACTGTCCAATATCATTCCCACAGAAAAAAGTGTTAGTTTTCAAGCAGAAAATGGGTGTCCAGTTTTCATCATGTATCAAGTTATTGAAGAAAGCACGAGGGAACAGTCAACTTCTGTTCATCCTGATGTTAGCGATTACAGCTATAAGGACATGGGTAAATGTTCTCCTTTCCATTGCTCTGTGTTGTTTGAGGCCAACACTCCCTCTTCACATGTCATCATTTTGTTCTTCCTTTGACTTTATGGTTTTCGTGGGGTCTCCATTCTTGTGTTCATTAGACAAACTAGCCTTGGAGCTGCAACATTATTTTCTGGCCAAAGCTGGTGTAGTGAATCTTACCATGAAGCTGCTGCTCGGTGACAAACATGGCAGAGAAAAGAACATTATACCAGCGATGGCAGATTACCCCCAAACAGCTTCTTTTTAGGACACAGCTTAGATAAAATACAGCAAGTATTCAATAATACTTAGATTATATTTCAATAAATTTACCAAATACTAGGGAAGAAAACATATCAAGAGTAACTGTCAAAACGTTAAGAAAAGATCGAAAAAGAAATCATGTTTTAGCATTCTGAGATATCCGTTCTGCACAAAAGAGGGGAGGAAAGACAAAAACAAGCAAAATAGTACATGATTTTGGTAAATTTACATATTGAAACTATGTTGACAACGATTGACATTGTTTTGTAATTATGTCAATATTTGCAAACACTGTATCAATCCTAAACACAGTTATTTGTAACTATTTCATTACATTTCATCCATTGATATATATTCACGGTAAATCCTACTTGATTGGCTAAGAAAAAGGCAGCAAGTGTGATTACAGGCACGGCTCTCATGACTGACTGCCAGCAGGCAAACCTGACATCAAATCCAATGTTTTTTTGTTCCAAATGTTTTCCCATCTTTACTGCTGTTTGATAAATGTGTGTGTGTTGGGTCCGGGCATCAGCAAGCCACCTGCTTCATTTCAATATTGTCGTTAGCAATCACCCCTGTTATTTACTTGGGGATAGATAGCTGAAAGAAGGGATGGGAAAACTTGAAATATTTTTGTACTGTTCAAACACACATATATTTGCACCATGCTTCTCTATCATTTGTCCACCATTACTGTCTATGTGTGTCTCTGTTGTTGACCTACTTTTGCAAAAGTAATCCGACACAATCAGCTCCAATTAATTTGAGGATCCAGTTTTCGAAGTTATCATTTAAATCTGTTTTGAAACATATTGCAGTAATAGTCTTGGTAGTTTGGATCAGATTTTCCAATATAGGACTTCATTTTTAGTCAAAACCATATTTGATAAAATGCTGAAATTATGTTGAGCTGCTACCTTATCGTGGTGGAGGGGTTTGCGTGTCCCGATGATCCTGGGAACTATGTTGTCGGGGGCTCCATGCTCCCAGAAGGGTCACCCAAGGCAAACAGGTCCCAGGTGAGGGGCCAGACAAAGCGTGGCTCAAATGACCCCCATTATGAAGAACAACTTGGAACCCGGTTTTCCCCAGCCCGGACGTGGGTCACCAGAGCCCTGCCTGGAGCCAGACCCGGGGGTGGGGCTCAATGGCGAGTGCCTGGTAGACGGGCCTGCACCAATGGGGCTCGGTCAGGCACAGCCCGAAAGGACGACATGGAACCCCCTTCCCCTGGGCTCACCACCCACAGGAAGGGCAAAGGTAGTCAGGTGCAGTGTGAGCTGGATGATGGTCGGGGCGGGGGACCTTGGCGATCCGACCCTGGGCTGCAGAAGCTGGCTCTCGGAACACCTCTCTGGTGGGGAAAGAGCCCGAGCTGGTGCGCGAGGCTGAGAGGTTCCTACGAGATATAGTTGGACTCACGTCGACGCACAGCGTGGGGTCTGGAACCAGGCATCTCGAGAGGGGCTGGACTCTTTGCCCTGAGTGAGAGGCGCCGAGCAGGTGTGGGCATAATGATTGCCCCTTGACTCAGTGCCTGCATGTTGGGGTTCAACCCGATGGACGAGAGGGTAGCCTCCCTTCGCCTTCAGATGGGGGGATGGGTTCTGACTGTTTTTTGTGGCTATGCCCCCAACAGCAGCTCAGTATACCCACCCTTCTTGGGGTCCTTAGAGGGGCTGCTAGAGAGCGCTCCTCCTGGGGACTCCCTCGTTCTACTGGGAGACTTCAACGCTCACGTGGGCAACGACAGTGCGACTTGGAAGGGCGTGACTTGGAGGAACGGCCCCCCTGATCTGAACCTGAGTGATGTTTTGCTATTGGACTTCTGGGCTTGTTACGGATTGTCGATAACAAACACCGTGTTCAGGCATAAAGGTGTCCTTATGTGCACTTGGCACCAACGCACCTTAGGCTACAGTCCTTTGATCAACCTTGTGGTCGTATCGTTGGACTTAAGGGCGTGTCCTGGACACTCAGGTGCCTGTCGGCGGGCGGCCGGCGCCTGTCGGGGCGGCAACCCTCGAACCCGCTGGTTGACCCCAGCGGTGAGGGATGCTGTCAAGCTGAAGAAGGAGTCCTATTGGCTGTTTTTGGCCTGCGGGACTCGAGAGGCCGCTGACAGGTACCGGCAGGCCAAGTGGTATGCGGCTATGGCGATCGCTGAAGCAAAAACTTGGGGGTGGGAGGAGTTCGGAGAGGCCATGGAGAATGACTTACGGTGGGCTTCGAGGAGATTCTGGTCCACCATCCGGTGTCTCAGGGGGTGGAAGCAGTGCTCTGTCAACACTGTGTAAAGTGGGAGCAGGGCGCTGGTGACCTCAACGCGGGACGTTGTAAATCGGTGGCAGGAATACTTCTCAGGCCTCCTCAATCCTGTCGAAACGCCTTCCAATTAGGAAGCAGAGCCGGGAGACCCTGGGGGGGGTCCGCCTATATCCGGGGCTGAAGTGACTGAAGTAGTCAAAAAGCTCTTCAGTAGCGGGGCCCCGGGGGTGGATGAGGTCCGCCCTGGGTTCCTCAAGGCTCTGGATGCTGTAAGGCTGTCCTGGCTGACACGCCTCTGCAGCATTGCGTGATCATCGGGGACAGTGCCGCTGGACTGGCATACCGGAATGGTGATTCCCCTTTTTAAAAAGGGGGATCGGAGGATGTGCTCCAACTTTGGGGGGATCACACGCGCCTCCCTGGCAAAGTCTATTCAATGGTGCTGGAGAGGAGGTTCCGCTGGGCCGTTGAATCTCGGATTCAGGAGGAACAGTGTGGTTTTCATCCCGGTTGTGGAACAGTGGACCAGCCCAATACCCTCAGGAGGGTTCTCAAGGGGGCATGGGAGTTTGCCCAACCAGTCTACATGTGTTTTGTGGACTTGGAGAAGGCATTTGACCGTGTCCCGCGAGCAGTCCTGTGGGGGGTGCTCTGGGAGTATGGGGTACCGAACCCCTTTACACGGGACGTTCGGTCCCTGTATGCCCGGAGTCAGAGCTTGGTCCGCATTGCCAGTTGTAAGTCGGACTTGTTTCCGGTGAGAGTTGGACTCCGCCAGGGCTGCCCTTTGTCAGGGATTATGTTCATAATTTTCATGGACAGAATTTCTAGGCGCAGACAAGGCGTCGAGGAGATCTGGTTTGGTGGCCACGGAATCATCACTCTGCTTTATGCGGATGATGTGGTCCTGTTGGCTCCATCAGGCCATGATCTCCAGCGAGAGCGAGAGGGGCTGGAGTGGTTCGCAGCCAAATGTGAAGTGGCCGGGATGAGGATCAGCACCTTCAAATCCGAGAACATGGTGCTCAACTCGAAATGGGTGGAGTGCCGACTCCGGGTCGGGGAAGAGGTCTGCCCCAAGTGGAGGAGTTCAAGTATCTCGGGGTCTTGTTCACGAGTGAGGGAAGGATGGAGCGGGAGATCGACAGGCGGATCGGTGCAGCGTCTGCAGTAATGTGGACTCTGTACCGGTCTGTCGTGGTGAAGAAGGAGCTGAGGCGTAAGGCGAAGCTCTCAAATTACCAGTCGATCTACGCTCTTACCCTCACCTATGGTCACGAGCTGTGGGTAGTAATCGAAAGAACGAGATTGCGAATACAAGCGGCCAAAATGAGTTTTCTCTGCAGGGTGGCTGGACTCTCCCTTAGAGATAGGGTGAGAAGTTCGGCCATCCGGGAGGAACTCGGAGTAGAGCCGCTGCTACTCCGCATAGAGAGGAGTCAGATGAGGTGGCTCGGGCATCTGGTCAGGATGCCTCCTGGACGTCTCCCAGGGGAGGTATTCCGGGCATGTCCATCTGGGAGGAGACCACGGGGAAGACCCAGGACACACTGGAGAGACTATGTCTCTAGGCTGGCCTCGGAACGCCTTGGGGTCCCCCAAAAGAAGAGCTGGACCATGTGGCTGGGGAGAGGGAAGTCTGGGCCTCCCTGCTCCGGCTGCTGCCCCCGCGACCCGACCACGGATAAGCGGTTGAAGATGGGCGGATGGATGAAATTTTGTTATATATTACACATTCATTGTCTACACTGCTAATCCTGCCCTCAGGGTCACAGTGGGGCTGGAGCCTATGCTAGATCTCTGTAGCCGAGAGGCCAATGCAGTCACCAGTCAATCACAAGACTGTAAATGCAGATAATTTAAAGTCCTCACTTAAACTGATACATAGTTTTTATTTTTGGAGGGAAACCGGAGACCCCAGGTTAAGCCCCTGCAGAGAGTACGCAAGCCACTTTTTTGTGTTTGCTATAACGTCTTCAGTGAAACAGTAACGAACGAAGGAATGAACGAATGAAGGGTTGAATGAACGAACGAAAAAACAAACTAACAAACAAACAAACAAAGGGACGAATGAACAAACTGAACAGAAGAATCCTGTCATTGAAGTTGGTAGCGACCAACAATGTTCCTCAGAGGCAAGTATATTATTCTTTTTGTGAAAGTCAAGCTGAGAGAAACAGTCTGCATAATCTACAGCAAAGAAAATATTTCTTTGGTAGAAACCAACCCAACAAAAAGAGAAGCCTTAATTACAAAGAATAGGAATAGCTTTCTTTCACCCTGAGACTTTCTCTCACTTTCTCTCAATTTGACGTTTTCTGGCACTAGTTATGGTGGTATTTGTCCCAAAAATGTAATATGTAGAGGTTCTAGATAATGTTAAAAAAAGTATCATAATGTATACAATGTTTTAAATTAATTACATTATGAATTTTATCCCAACTCTTGTAGGCTTTTATTTGAAGCGCTGGAAATGGGGAAAACAAAGGTTGATCATAGGTCACTGATCACAGTTCACCCAGTTATATAGTCATACTCTTTCCATCTTGTTTTATAAGGTATCTCATTTTCTAAATAGAAAAAAAGCTCAAGAGAAAAGTCAATGGAAAAATGACACGCACTTTGAACTTGTTGAAACATATACATTGTCCAGTATGTGAAATGCTTTTGAGAAAATAGCAGTATAACTGTTGTTTTTGTAAAGCTTTTTTTTTCTTTTTCAAGAGATTATTTAAAACTCGGTTGTGGATATTTCTGTGATCTCTGATGGCAGATCTTGTTGGGTCCGTCTAGTGCGAGAGCTGCTGGGGACCCGGTCCAAGCCTAGTCATGCCGGCTTCTTCCCTGCTACTTCTGGAGTGCAGACGGATACTCGCTCCCTTGTGGTGTTACGGCCCCTTGTGCGACTGTTTGGCTCAAGGCCAGTATGGCATGGAAGGCAGAAATCTCGAAAGCATCGTTTAAAATTTTCATCTAAAAATGCATACAGGACAGGATTGAGGCTGCTGTTGGTGTAGCCCAAAGCAATGCATAGGTGCCAACTGGCTACAACAACGGGATTTTTGCGATCGGTCTCCACAAAGGTCTTCACAATGATGAAGATGTGAATGGGGGTCCAGCAAACTATGAAGGCTGCCACAACCACCAGGACCATACGGGTAATTCGACGCATATTTCTGTCTTTTTCCTTCGAACCTGATAACAAACGCACACTCCTGAGACGCAGAATCATCAGACCATAACATATGGTGATAACCATCACAGGAACTACAAAAGCAAAAATGAAGACGCAGATCTTTGTCACTGTATCCCAATACCACTCAGGTCCAGGGAACTTCAACATGCAAATGGTGGTGCCTGGAAAGAGAGGGCGAGTGGAAACATACAGCATTTATTTCTAGGGCTCAATCTATAAAGTTCTCTGTGTCATGACGGTTTAGAAAGATATTTGACTTGAATTTAGTAAAGTAGCTGTACTCAAAATATACAGTCACAGGTAACCCTGCGATGTAACTCAAAACTTTTTGTAATTTTGGCAGTTTTATAATAATATTTACCTTCTACAGTATTCTTTGCGGTAAAAGCATTATATTGTTTGGGAATACCAGTAGATTAATAAAATGATTGAAATTGATTCAGGCAACTGAGATGAAAAAGCCCTTAAAGATGGAATGATGGAGTGAAAGACAACACAGAAAATCCGCTCTTTAGATATAAAGATTCAGTGTGGAGGGAGGTTGTGTTTACTGGAAAAAAGATGTTTAAGGAGGCAGGAAACATCCAAAGTATAATTGTCTTTGACATTATATCTACTTTAAAATCTTTTGAATATTCTGTCTTCCAATGTTTCATGATTATTAGAGTTTAAATATGAAAGGCTTTGTACACCACTCCTTTCAGGGACAACTTATGTCAAATACCAGGACAAAAAATACTTTTAACATTCCTTACAGAGATTTCTTCCTTTATTTCTGTGCAGCTCAGGCTAAACATTCTAGCTGTGTACCATGGCAGTTTCGTCATTTATATTCTGATATATGAAAACTACACTGTTAGACTTGATTTGAAAATAAAAATAGCAAAATAGGGAAATATACTTCAAAATTTATAAAATGTACGGTAAAAAATGTAGGGAAAAATGATGAGGAAAACTAATTTACTCACCATTATCTGCCACTTTGGTAACAGCCATAATCATAATAGGCACCCCTATCGCTGAGGACAGAACCCATATAAGGACGTTGATCACTTTAGCTTTGACTGGTGTCCGGAACCCAAGTGCCTTTACAGGGTGGCAAACAGCAATGTATCTGTCCACACTCATCATAGTGAGGGTGAAGATGCTTGTGAACATGTTGTAATAGTCAATGGCAATAATGAGCTTGCACAATACTTCTCCAAATGGCCAGGTGTTCATGAGATATTTGGCGCTCTGAAACGGCAGAGTGCTGGTGGCCAAGGCATCAGCGAGAGCCAGGTTGAAGATGTAGATGTTAGTGGCCGTCTTCATCTTGGTGTATCTGGTCATGGTTAAAAGGAGAAAGTGTTCGAGGTCAGCAGAGAACAATGAACCACATACTGCATGAAACCAACAAGCTATCTGGAGAGAGACATACATGAGACCTTCTATTGTTATACACATGCTTGATTGCTGCTAATACTATGAGCTGCTAATATTACTAACTCTAGGATAGGATTGTACAAGTCCCAAATAAGACCTTTTCTTATGCGTATTACAATATAAATTCATTTGGCTCACGTTTATAATGTGCCAGTTGTCATAAAGTTATGGCTGATTGTTGCCATTTCTGCCTTTTTAGGCCCAACCACAAACCCAAGGTATAAATTTAAGCCTGCTCTCTCTAACTTATTCAATGATGACACTATTTTGTGAAAAGATGTACCTGAACACATGGGGACAGTTTTGGTCAATTATTCTTCTGAATTAGTAATTGTCAGTATTTTATGAGAAATGTTTTATTTTATACTCGAAAAGCAATGCACCATGTGGCGGTTGCTGGTTTGCACTGCAGCTGCCTCTGGATTCAAAATCAGAAATTATTTACAGTCAGTGTAACATCTGCAAGGGAGCACAGCACAGGTATACAACCTAATTTTAAGGAGAAGGCTATTTAACAGTGTTAGATAATATTGAACATACAAGTGAGTGAATTAAAGATTTCCACTCTATGCTTTAAATGAGTTGCCAATATTTTGTTGCCCATCTCGATCATCAAACTGCATACGTGATAAAACAATTTTGATCTTATACTAATCAGGGTATAAAAAGAATTTTAAAAGTTTTAAAAGCTAATTATGCATGTTCTTATAATAAAAAAAACAACCTCTTCTTATCTGGATGAATGGTCACCACATGAAGACCAACATTTTTTATCTGTCAGTCTGGACTGTTTTTAGTGTGTGTGTGTAAATTATGCATGATCTCAAGATACATTTTTGAGGAGTCACGAATCACAGACTACCTAAGAGCTACCTCCATATTGCATATTCAATGATTTACTTTTCACCTTTAAACTCTGATTGGATGGCTATGTTCTGTTGACTCACTTGATTGTAAAAAATACACCCTACAGAAGCCTTTTTTTGATTCATATCCTTACTTATCCATATGTCACCACCTTCCTGAAAGTCCATCTTTTTCAATCACCACACACATCTAAAAGGATTAGATGTAAGAGCAAGATTAGATCTTGCTCCAAGCCCTCTTCCAGGGATTTCTCCAATAGCTTATGAAAAAGGAAATACAATGCTTGAGCAGAATTTCAGTATGGGGCATTTTCCTGTGTTATTATGAGAAATGAAAATGTTTTTCTCTCACTTTCTCTCAAGAAACAGCATTTTATTTGCAAGAATATGGGTTATTTGTGGTCAGTAAGGTCAGGCTCAGTGTATGTTTTTCATGTATGCTAGACCTTGCTTGTTATATTCAAGTCCCTGGCTGATCTACAAGATATTGTCATTTTACAAATATGATCCACTTCACAAACAAATCAGAACATTCAAAGGCAAAAACTGAATGATATAGAATGGTGGGGGCAAAATTGTTCTCTATAATAAACTAAAAGTTTCCTTGATAGCTTTTTAGAGTAACTGTTCTTCCATCAAAGGGATGTTTGTTTGATGCCCCTGCTTTATCATGTGATATGGAAATTCAACAGATTTCAAAATAATAGACTGAATAGTAAAATAGACTGTCTTTGTGCTTTATATTTCAGCTGAATGGAGAAACCCATTTCACAAAATATGAGAACAGGTTCAGCAGGTGAAAGTGTAATGTATGAATTGTGACATTGGGGTTAATGACGGAGAGATGCAAACAATTCCTATTAGACTTTTCTACATGTGATGGGTTTTGTAGAGGACAGAGGTTTTCATATCATGGTTTCATATCCATGAATACAAAAAGGAAACTGCTGACAAAGAGCCTCTGCAATTTGTGCAAATGCAGATGTATGAAAAAAAAAGTCCTGCATGTTGGGGATTGATGACAGGGTCACACCAGTGGAAATTTACCAATTGGTCATAATGAGGTTACAGAATATATTGGATTAAACACGTAGTTACATAAGATAAAAAATGAGGCCTAATGTTTTATGCATTCCTTGTGCATGTTCATCTTGGCTAGATTTTGTTAGATTTTAAAGGTTTTATTTGGTTATCATGAATGGTTTGCTTTACATAAAAGACCCCCCTTTTTAATGATGCTTGACAAAGAAAGTTCAATTTATTAGTGATTCCATCCTTATGGTGTTTAATGTGCCTGTTGGATAACACAACACCATGATGTCTAAAGGTGGAAAATCAATATATATAGATTTTTTCTCCCCTGAAACTGATCCACATGGGCAGCATAGACAATGATCCAGGGCAACTGGATGGAGTGATAAGAAGTAGACACAATTTATTCGCGCAAATGCAACGATATTGACACAAAATTGTGTAAGAATGCAGCTATGCGATTCAGTTCCAAACACATGTCATATTAGTGTAACTTAAATAAAACTATACAAAATGTTGCACTTGCACACAGTAAATGAATCACATTGATTTAAAATAGACCTTGCTCAGTGCCATTCACTGAAAGATGCTAATTCCAAAATAGAAAAAAAGACAACAGCAAAGACTGCCCTTTGAAAAAAAATGAAGATTTTTGCAAGCTATATTGATCACATGATATTCAAAATCAGATGAAATAGAATGGAATGTGCAGTTAATCATCCCACAACGGGGAAATTTCAAAATGGCATCAACATAATGTGAGAAAGTCTAATAAAGGATGCAGCTTAGTATGATGGTTAGATCAAGAAGCTACATAGAAAGGAACACATCAATCATGATTGCTGTTTTAACTCACGTAAAGGACTTCTGATAATTTCTTGTTTATAACTTCATAAGAGGCGACCGTTTTAAAAATCATGATAAAATCTCAAGGTTTTAAACCCTGACTGTGATTTCTCACACCCTGTGATTTTCTGACCAAAGGTATTAAGACCTTAACCATATCTCTGACACACAACAGACAACTATTATCATGAGCATTTTGTAACTGATCCATGAAGGAACCACACACATGGGGTTTTTCTCTCTCAAGACCCATGTGGTCTGTTTGGTTGGAGGTAAATTACCAGACACAGGAATGCCTGTAGAAATAATCAATGAAACAGGGAGCTGTGTAAGACTCTAAAATTAGGGCCATATGGGAAAATCCATACAGCCACAATTCACACTATGGTTCCTGATGTTGCTTTTGCTCCTTTTATGAACCACCTCACACCCAGATTCTCATCCCCTGCTCCGTAGTACTGTAGTGGTATACTTTTCATTATAAACCTTTGAGGACATGGGGGACATTTTATTGCAGTACATTCTATCTGTGCAATGGCTAAGAAAAGTGTGACTTTTGTCATGGGGGATATGCAATTCAAAATACGACTGCCTCTTTTACATTCAGGTCTCATTAGCTATGAGTCCTCTAACCCTGTTTCATATGCTGACAATCTTCTGACTGAATCATTGCCTCTTCTCCATATCCCATTTAGTCCTTTTTATTTGAAGACCTTTCTTATTAATTTGCAAGATAATCTACTCTTCCTTGCTACCATAATCTTGTGCCATCCTCCTGAATCTTACATGGCCAACAAGTTGAACAGAATAATAATCATTTAAGTCTTTGCAGCATTTTAGAAAAAAAAACAACTAATAAAGAGCAAGAAGTAATTCCAAGTATGATGTGTGAAAATGAATATGCCGGTAATTAATTGTTGGCTAGTTTCCATTACAAAGAAACAAAACAAAACACACACACACACAAAAAACAGATCGAAGATCAAATTAAGATGAAGACATAATAAAAAAAGAAATCTTTGGTTGTATTTTAATGTTAAACTTGTTTGTAACAGCCTTTTCTGGATAGGACAAAAATCTGAAAGTAAATACCACAGAGGGGCCAATCAGATATCAAACAGCCACTTACTGTCTTCAATCATCCAGCTCAGTGGTCTCAAGTGTACATCGTCCCTGATCAACAAGCAGTAAGATTCAGCGTATATGTTGACTACAGAAAAGTATACCCAACCCTTTAAGAAACATACTTTACGTAATGATGGCCAAAGCACAAAATCTCCTATCTGCAAAATGAAATGTGCATATCTCAGGGCTCTGCCCTTTGGCTGTTTGCAAGTGACGCCAAAGAAGCACGACTAAGATCGCAAATATATGGAAAGTTGATGAAATCTGGGAAATTTAACTTTAAATTTAATTTTACACTCTAACTGTTACAAAGAAAGGGTCATTTCAAAAACATAATAACATTAGTGCAGGCAGTCCATTAGTGAAGAAGGACAAGGACTAGACACGATACACAAGTGATCACACAGAAAGGGGGGAAACACAAGAGCAAAATTGACAATTAAAGTGATAATGCTCCCAGAAACAAATTTCAACTCCTTCTGCATTTGCTGACCCTAACCCTGAACAGATGATGGAGTTTAGTGTACCAGAAAGGTTGGTCAAAAATGCTATGTATTTTTCTATTATACTGGTCTATCGTTGGTCAATTTGCATGGTAAGTAAATACCCACACAGCAAGTGTATAATTTGTGTGCAAAAGCCTGCCTGCAGTGGAAACCTCATCTCCATTTTTTGTTATTTTGTCTGTTTGGTTTTTGTTTGAAATAAACAATGAACAAAAAACATCCCAAATTGCCATAATCATGTTGCTTTTTTTGACATGCTGTATTTCAGTGAACAATTATGAAAAAAATGTCAAATGGCAAACAGTTAAATATGTAAAATGTTGCTAATGCCAATAGATAATATGTTTTGATTCTGTGCTTTTTGGTGGCTATTTGACCTAATAATGAACACATAATGGTTGAATTTAGGGTGGAATAATTTACAAATGCACCATCCTTCGTCTATTTTAAAAGTTGAGACCTTTTGCAGTGTTTCGAAAAGTACAACGTGCTCTATTTGTCATTCACCATTAGTGAATGCAAATTATTTTTCTTTCCTTCTATTTAAGCTGCGCTCTTTTATCTCAAACTTGGGCTAGGGGATGATTTATCATGATTATTTATTCTTTATTTTTATTTGCATACAAGACCGAAGACACCCCCCCATCCCCTGCCGCACAAACACAGAGAACAAGATGTTAACATCTCCAGGATGGTACATGCCAGAGCAGGGAGGGTAGATGGCACTCATTGACATAGCAGTCCACAGAAAAGTCAGTCCAAGAAGTCAGAAAAAATAGGAGTTGCACGATTTTCAACATTAAACTCAAATCATTTATATATCTGCTTGTCTCAGAATTACATCAATGGTATGCATTGTGTTTACTATTCTACCACCACATATTTACCAGTCAGAGGCATTTTGCTACAAACATTAAGAGACTCATCAATTAGAAAATAAGGCAATTGAAACAATTAAATTAAGGTTCTCTGTTGATGCAGCATATCAAATTAACAAATTGGAGGAAAAACACAAATCCTAATGAAAAGTCAGCAAGCCTGTCGAGACAGATGAGCCAAACCTCAAGTAAATATTCATGAGTCCTAACTACTCATTTATCCGTTGCACTTTTCTCCTTCCATCAACATTGATGAGGGCTCTTTTGATCCAATCACATCTTGCCACAATTCTCTTTTAACCAATCATATCTTAACAGTCATTTGGTGACTCTGTGCTTTCAACTGTCTTTTCAGTGTCCATTGCAACAACCCTCCATCACCTGATTTGCCTCCGGATGACCAGTGTGGGAGGGCCAGAAGACCACTCTTCACTCCATCACCTAGTACCACTTCATCCATCACAAGCACCAAGGTCTAGATTCTAGAGATTAACCTATTCCTATCCTCTCCTTTTACCATAGGTCTAGTCTCAAAGATATCACCACAGGCTCTAATCACCAAATATTCATATAAAATTTTCATCATTAAGTATATAAAATAAATAAGAATTTAAAAAAATCCCCTTTCCCTTCGTCAAACATTATGATACAGACCAGACCTTAATTTTAATTAGCATTACTATTTTAGATTCCAATAAACTATATTGTTGCTCTTGAAATACATTTCTAGAAAATGTGTAATTTAAATCTGTGATATGCAATTGTGGAATGGCTTATCTCACTCATAATCTCTGGATCACCTTATCGTTACAGAGTTTCAGTGGACTTACTTTGTCAGGGTAGACGCAGGGATGAAACAGATTGGAAAGCATGGTTGGTATGTCGTTATTGCCTGCTGAGGTATTATGTCAAATTAGCAGAAAACATAAACAGCAATATTAGGATTCAAAGTGTTTACTAACCCATCCATTCATTATCTACCGCTTAGCTTATACTTAGCGTCGTGGGGGATGCTTGAGCCTATCCCAGCTGTCATCAGGCGTGAGGAGGGTTACAGCCTGGACAATCGCAGGGCCACATATAGAGACAAACAGCCATTCACGCTCATTTCTTTGCATTCTTTGGAATACTATGCTTAGAATTATTATTTTATTTATTTTCTTATTATTACCTATCGCAGCAAAATTAGGATTTCATGATAAAAGGAAACAAGTTTCCTGACTGTACATATGACCATAAACACTTGACATCTTGAATCGTGATTGATTATAAAGAAGTGCCATATAAATTAAAAACTTAACAACACTTTCCTTCCAACAGTGCTGGTTTTAAGTCGTAATGTAAGAACTGATGTTTAGTCAATTCAAGTCACATTTTATTTTTCTACGCCAAATCACAACTCATTTGTTCAATGACACTTTCCATGTAGAGCAGAACTGAACCTCGCTCTTTGAAACGATTTACAGAAACCCCATTGGCAAGCAATTGGCAACAGTTGCGAGGAAACACTGCCTTTCACTGGGCAGACATTTTCAACAGATCGAAGCTCAATGCGGTTGACCCTCTTTCTTACCTGGAAAGAGGAAGAAGAGAGTGAGAGAAAGGAGAGGTAGAAAGCAAGAGTGTGATGGACAGGTTTATAAGGGTTGGGAGGGCTTGGGCATAATTGAGCTTTTACTAATAATAACACTTGCAATGGCAGTTACATGGTAATAGCTGAGATGATACATTTATAGCCTGTAAAACCTGTGGAGCCTGTCAAATGTGAGAGCCAAAGGACTCTGGAGAAAATACGAGGTTACTGTCATGCATTACTGATGGGACAAAAGTATAGACAGGATAAGAAGAGTGGGAGTTTGAGACAAGTGCATCATGGGATATCCTTCCAAAAGTAAGCCAATGGCAGCAATTCTAGGGGCCAGCCAAGCCCTAACTAAATGCCCCCTCAAAAAGAGAGGTTTTACGCCTTTTCTTAAATAAATAGAGGATGTCGATCCCCAAGATTGTGTCAAGAAAACATTGAAACACCTTTGACTCTAATATTTCAGTGTTTCACAAAAATATTTAGCTTAAAAATCTCTATCCATGGATGAATTTTAGGCTGAATGATATCATGATAAGAGACAAATGTGTGCAAAGCCCTAAAACTGTCATTAACTCCAAGTGAAAATATTTTTATAAGATTGGCGGATCAGCATTTACGGTCAGTGTTCTGAAACAATAGAATCTGTGAAAATAATTGATTCCAAACTCTCATCTCTCTCTCTTTTCACGGTCTTAATTCGCACTTCAGTGGCTGCATCTGTTCTTTTTCCTCAATTTGTTTTCATGTCAGCATTTTGTGCTGAAATTCTGTCTTAGGAACAAAATGAGAAAGATCTCTGCGATGAAATGTGGTGTACAATATTCCTGTCATGAATTTATAACAGAACAAGAAAATAAGTAGTCTACATTGTAGGACATTATTCTGCAGCAAAACCTAACTCACCTAACTGGTCAGCAGTCAAACATAAGCCAGACAGCCTTTTCTAGGGAGCTTACTGGTTGTAGAATGGTTCATGTGATGAAACACAGGGACAGATTTTCCCAACTTTGATATGGTAGCAGATGTCAAGACTACATTTACAATAAAGAATTTTATCCAGCAAGTGCACAAACAATGTCAATCATTTTTAAATGTCAACACTAAGAATTCAAATGAAATGCATGATAAGTAAAACCTTAGGTTTATTAGGATAAGTGCTGAAGCAGAGAGGTGTCGTGTAGATAATTGCTTGTTGCATCGAGATTTGAATAACATAACGCATCTGCTTCATTAACAGCAAATTTATTGAAAGTGCAAGTAGTGGAGTTGAACTCAGGCGTTTGGGGAACAGGTGCCCATTCAGCCTCACTACACCATATCCATTTTTCCCCAAACACCTATACAAATAACAGTTGCTGTTGCTATGGGGTAAAGTCAGAAAGAGAAGATATGGCTGGCAAAGCCTCTGTACCTGTGTCCAACACTTCTCTGTGTCACCAAGTCCTCTGATGGTTTCAAGTGCCAGTGTAAATCTTAAATGCGGGTTGTCTTGTCTTCTTTTTGCCCTTGTTATGATCTGTGTTTAAGTTCCTCTATCTCCTTATGCTCCTGAAGCCATTAATGGATTCAGTTACCCATATCTCCTCTGAGGAAAATTATCATTCGGACTCAGTAGACAACCCCCAAACCATCTTAATGTGTCCCCTTCTGTCCTCAGAACTGAAGAAGCCTCTAGGATGTGCCACGACAAGAAGATTACGACAAGAGTGTCCCCTTTGATTTTCTCCCATCCCCACTCCAGCCCCATCATCCTCCAACAAGCAGGGGGAGGGGCGATCCACATTTGAGAACAAACACAAATTCATATGTCAGTAATATTTTTCAAATAAATCATTAAAGGCCACAACAACAATGACAATTTTCCCATTCATTCAATATTTGAAATTTTTCATATCCATATCTGAGAACGATAGAAAACAAAGTCTGCAGAAATTTAACAGCAGACGAGACATTTAATACCAGAAAATAAGACCCCCCACTCACACAAACATACTGTTTTGCCTACATGCTAAACTGCTATATTTCCATATACCTATGTTTCATGTTCCTGATCCTCCAACTGTGCCATGTTAAATGCTGTACCGATGACAAATCCCACCTGTCTCAGTTGTGTGGCTATTTGGAAATCAATGATGACATGATTGACTAATTGAATGAAGACTGACAAACTCGCTGAGCAAGCAAAGGCCTAAGCAAGTTCTCATTATGCCATGTCAGTATTATGTCATTTGGAAGTAAAGAAAAGGAAGAATAGAAAAGAAAATAAACAAAAAGAAAAGAAAAGAAGAGAAAAGAAAAAAGGACAAGTTTGGGGATTTTTTAAAATGTAATACTGCGACTGCCTTCTGTATGCTCATGTGTCATTTAAAGTGCATCATCTCTTGCCTTTTCCAAAAGGTCTTGAGAACTCTTTTGGTTTGGGAGCAATCAAGAAATATGATATGATATGATATGATATGATATGATATGATATGATATGATATGATATGATATGATATGATATGATATGATATGATATGATATGATATGATATATGATGTATCAGTATCTTCTACACACTGAAACTCCCTGAGATCAGCTAAATACCATCTTAGTCTTGTGAAAAAAGGAGAAAAACAAATAAATAGTCATGGCAAATGAGCTGATATGATCTGATTCTACCATTTTGGTAATCACATCATTTCTCCTAATCATGTGATACATAATGACAGTCTGACCAGTCTGAGCTGAGTGTGAATGCGGAGCTGCTGAAACCAAGCCTGAGCTGAGGATTCAAACCTGAGCAGAGCGAAAAAATAACAGGATAGATAGACAGATAGATAGACAGATAGATAGATGGATAGATAGATAGAAAGATAGATAGATAGATAGATAGATAGATAGATAGATAGATAGATAGATAGATAGATAGATAGATAGATAGATAGATAGATAGATAGATAAGTTGATATGACTCTGGGATAACTTGAGAGTTTGCTTTCGTGGTTAAAACCTTACGCTCCAGACTTAATGAGTCCAAATGTTGACAAAAGTTGTTGCATTTTTAGGAATGACCATATTAAAAAACTGACATCCAGTTGCGCATCTATGTCAGTACGCAATTTGGTGATTTTCCACATGAAAATCTACTCTTTTGTGCAAAACAAAAAAAAATAAATATGAATAATGAAAGTGATAAAAATAAGTAAATAAATGAAACAGTATAAGTCCTTCTCATACCTGACCACCCCATACATGACTAGGATGTTGCCCAGCAGTCCAACCACGCAGATGACGGAGTAAAGCGCAGTGATGGATATGGCCGTGATGATTCCCCCTGCGCTCCTCACAGGGTTTTGCTTCTCGGTGTGGTTCAGCGTGCTTCCGACGGATTCACCCTCCTCGCCCGGAACGGTGACATTAAAAGGAACGACGGAATAGATAACGGCCGGGGGGAGCCGAGCTCCGGAGACGGTGATCGGCTCCATTGGCGCTCCAGCCGCGACTAGAGGGGCTGCGTCCGCGGTCGCCGACTTGTTTCCAAAATTCAAATGATTGAGCTGAAAGGTCAATCGAAAAGTTGTGCGAGCGGATAAGTAGAACAAAAGGAATATATCTCTATTGAAAAAACTTTGAGAAAAAATGTTTTTTTTTCAAGCGAGGTACGCCAATACGCGCAAAATCAGAATGAAACCGCAGGTTGTTTAGATCCAGGTTGGAGGACAAGGCAAATCCTTGTGTCTCCTCTCAGGCTGGGTCTCCTTCTTTTATAAGCTCTAACAGTCCGACCCTGCTGCAGGGTGCTGGTTATGAGGCTGCAAAGAGCAGATACGGATCAAGGATGCAGGAGGCTATTGGGCATCAAGCTGGCCCCCACTCCTACTTCCCCGCTTGAAAATGATAATGATAATGATGATGATGATGATAATGATGATGATGATGATGATTATTATTATTATAGTCCACATTGAAAAACAAAACTAAACTGAAACGTGTCTGTGTGAATGTTCTCAGCCATGTACATTATGGTTTATCGTTCTATCATTGTAGCAGCTGGACTTTGCTCTACTTATATATTCAATTATTGATAAACCTGCTGTACATTAAACACCATTTGCAATATTTTTTAATAGATTGTTCATTTTTAGACACTGTATATTTCTACAAATGTCCTAGTCACTTTATTTCACTTTATCTAATTTTCATAACACAATGCTATTATTTTGTCACTTCACTTTAGCGATAGTCAAAGCCGACCCCACCCAACGTAGCACCCCAGGTGAGATTTTATATGATGCCCCCCTTCATCAGCAATTGACATTCACTGACAAAAGAAATCGAAAAGCATTGTTTTTACCATTGTCTTTAATTAAAAAGGAAACATGGCACCAAGTTGACATGCTTACCGAATTTCAAAATAAAGGCAAAAAAAACTGAAATAAATTTTTGTTGGGCATTGTTTTACATTTGAATCAATATGAGCTTCTCCATTTTAAGAGTTAATAGTAATTACTTGTTTTAATGTAATGTTAGTGAAGGTAATTTTTTTCCCAATTTTGTGGCATCTCCTGGAGGCCACGGCGCCCTTAGCCCTTGCCTATTCTGCTTTATCGGCCAGCAGGCTCAGCCAGAACAAAATAATTTTATTTTGATGTACATTTTTTATGTTGAATCTGAATGAATTGTCATTCAGATTCGACATAATGTCTTTGATCAACAGACACAAAGTCGAAAATGAAAATTGGAAAAAATGCAGGAAAATCAGCAAGTCAAAACAAAGGCGATACACAGCAAATTGTGTAAAAGATGTGAGAAAAAAAGTTAGACTTTTAAAAAAAAAAAGATTACAGAGTAGCTGATCGTCAATTTTGTAGAATACTCCTGTTACATACATTAGATGCAGATCTTTTTCCTAATTTAATGTAAAACAGCAATTAATGAACAAGTATCAGAAAATAAAGAAAATTATAAAAACAAGACAATATGAGACATAAACCACCACTTTTGGTTTTGCATTATACTGTTGTTCATTTATTTATGTTGGCTAAAATACATGTGTATGGATTACAGATCAGTTTTCAATGACCATCCTGCTAAAACAACATATTAAAGATTTATTGTGGCGACTGGACTTGATTTCTTCCCTTGAAGACGTTTCACCTCTCATCTGATTCTTCTTCAATTCAGGGACTGAGAAGAAACGAGAAGAGAAGAAACCAAGTCCAGTTGCCACCATAAGATTTTGACAGGGATTAACTGTGACATGGATGGCTTAGAACCTTCATAGACATTTACGATCTATTGTTTCCAATTAAACTACTCCACACCGATAGTGGGAACTTTATGCTCAGAGAGCTGAAATCTGTTTTCCTAAAAGGAGAGATTTAGACAGACAAGAGAAAGAGCGGAAGCAAAACAAAACAAAACAAAGAAAGTCCAACACATACACACAACCACACACACACACACACACACACACACACACACACACACACACACACACACACACACACACACACACACACACAAACTTAAGTACAGTGGCACCAATGAGAGTAAGTTTAACACTAGTCATTATTGACTCTCTTGGGTTTATTAAGAAAGCAAGGTCATCAATGAATATAAAGAGAAATTATGAATAACACATTTCAACATCAAAGATCTCCCCTGTGCACATCAGACTGTTAGTTTTTGGGATCAATGTAGAAGTGCCATCTGGTCACCCGGGTCGACAGGCTGATCAATTGTAGATGCTTTTCACTCGCTCATCGACTCGTATCTGCCATGCATCAATGCACCCCCGGGAAATAAAATGCTTAGTAGACAGACACACTCTAACATGCTGGAATTCAAATGGGTTATTAGACGCTCTGCTGTCCTTCAAAGCATAGTGTGTTTGAAGCAGCTGTTATGAGTCTCTTTGGCATTGCAATGACTCATACGCCCTGTGGCAAATGTTGCATTTAATGTCTGCATTTAACTACTGAGATAACGCTCTTCCCATGAAATGCAGCCAGACCGTTTCACTACCTCTGAGAACAAGATATTTTTAGTCCTCTCTGATATATTATCAGCATGTTTTCATTGTAGAGGAATTTTGGACATCAAATCCCTTGAGGATAAATAATTGGACTTGAAAATTGTACTAGGAAATATGCATGATGCTTCACATGGAAGCTTCTTTCTGCTCATAACAGTACTTAAGACACTATTTTTAGAAAACTTCAGGTAAATAGATAATCTTGCAAATATGCTATGGGAGTGATTGTTTTCAACGGATTCAAAATACCATTATAAGGGATGTTGGTTTTATAGCTACAGCTGATATATATTCCGTCACTGTGTAGCATCAGTAACAAGCTAGTAACGATGAGCCTGAGCATATTCATATTTTTTCAAGAAATTATGACTTAAAACTATTTAAGACTGCATATCAATGGAGTAACACTGGAAACCAATGATGTACTGAAATGCTCTGTGTGTGTGTGTGTGTGTGTGTGTGTGTGTGTGTCCGAGATAGAATCAGACAATTCATAAATATTTGATGGATAATAAGCATAAAAACCCTACATTTTATATTGTCAGTAAGCAATAATCAATTAAATATAAAAGTACAGTCCACAATAAAATACTGACCATAAAACTGACCATAACTGGAAAAGTTCCATTATGATTTGGTTGCAGGACATCTGTTAAAATTATGGAATTTCTCATTTGTGATATGCAAAATAAGTTGGAGGTTATGTTATGTTATGTTATGTTATGTTATGTTATGTTATGTTATGTTATGTTATGTTATGTTATGTTATGTTATGTTATGTTATGTTATGTTATGTTATGTTATGTTATGTTATGTTATGTTATGTTATAATTCAGCCTCAAGGGGGCTCAAAGCCAGTGTCTTTCTGAGCTAGAATGCCAATCGAACCAACAAATCTAAAACCGGATCGGTCGAGGCCCGGGCTAACAAAGACAGCCGATAACCTTCAGGATACCAGTGGAAATTGGGCTACTGTGAGTCGAAGAAGGAGGGGTGTGTTCAGAAGCAGAGAGAGACAAGGAAAGGCAATAGTCTGTGACGTAGAGTAGGGACTTTGAATATTAGGACAATGACAGGAAAAGGTAGAGAGTTGGTTGACAAAATGCAGAGAAGCGAGATGGATATTCTGTGTGTCCAGGAGACCAGTGGAAAGGTAGCAAGGCTAGAAGCTCAGGAGCAGCTTTTAAGTTGTACTTTTATTGTATAGACAGGAAGAGAAATGGAGTATGCGCTATCTTGAAGGAGGTGAAAAAAGTGTCAGATAGACTGATGAGTCTGAAGCTGGAAACTGAAGTTGTGATGGTCAGTGTTGTTGGTGGCTTTGCCCCACAGGTGTGATGTGAGCGAGAGAAGGAGAAATTCTTGATTGAGTTATGGAAGAGATGCAGAATATCCCCAGAGGTGAGAGAGTGGTAATTGGAGCAGACTTCAATGGACATATGATGCGGGCAAAGGAGTAGATGAAGTGATGATGGGCAGGTTTGGAACCCAAGACAAGAATGTAGAGGGGCAGATAGGGATAGACTTTGCAAAAAGGGTAGGAAATGGCTGCAGTGAATACCTCTTTTCCAGAAAAGGCCGGAACATGGGGTAACTTATGCAGAGTGCAGAGGTAGGAGCATGCAGGTAGACTGCATCTTTTATTGACAATGTCATCTGAAGGAGATCAGTGACTGAAAAGCAGTGGTAGGTGAGAGTGTTATCAGACAGCATAGGGTGGTGGTTTTTAGAGTGTCTCTGGTGACAATGAAGAGGACAAAGGCAGAGCAGAGGGCAAAATGGTGGGAGCTAAGAAGGTGTGTTGTATGGTTTTTAGGGAGGAGCTGACAAATGCTCTGAGTGGTCAGGGAGATCTTCCAAAGGACAGTTGCCACATGAGTGATGGGAAGATGGAAAGACTACTTTGAAGAGCTGATGAATGAGGAAAATGAAAGAGAGGGAAGGGGAGAAGATGTGATGAAGGGAGATGTGCAGAATTGCAGAAACTATAGAGGAATAAAGTTGATGAGCGATACAATAATTTCATGGAAGAGTAGTGGAAACTAGACTAGAGCACAGAAGTCAGCATTTGTGAGCAGCAGTATGGTTTCAGGCCTAGAAAGAGTACAACAGATGCAGGATTCGCTTTTAGAATGCTGATAAAGAAGACTAGAGAAGGCAGAGAAGTATGTTAGATTGGTGCAGGACATGAATGCGAGCTTAAGGACAGTGGTGAGATGAGCTTTAGGTACTACAGATAAGTTCAAGATGGAGATGGGACTGCATCAGGGGTCAGCTCTGGGCCCAGTTGAGATGAAAAGACTGATGTATCATCACATCCTTTTGTTGTGATGATGGTCCCACCAGCTGAGAGAAACAGTCCAGCCAGTCCAGACAGTGTGGCAAAAATATCCTCAAAGAGCTCTCTCCACTGCACAAAAACATCCTGAGGTAGGATCAGCAGCTCCCCCCCTAAACTGAGCAGAACCGGGGTTAGTCTCTAACTTAACTTCCAGAGTCGCCAAATAGTTTACCAGAATTTCTTTTGCAACCAATCAAAAATCAGCCTCTGCAAATACAGAAGCCTCAGCCTTTCTGAACCTCCGAGACCCATCTGCTGTCTCTTGAGAACCATTGGCCAACAAGGTCCGAAGGCCTTTTTCTTCACCCCGACGGCCTCTGTCACCTTTGGTGTCCACCAGTTGGTCCAGGGGTTGCTGCCTAGGCATCATTAGTTTCACAGTTAGAGCTCCTTTCAGCTGTATCCATGTCCACAGCCTCCCTCAAGATGCACAAATAGTTCTTTCAGAGTTGGGAATTGAAAACCTCCCTGTCAAGTGCCAGACTCTGCAAGACATTCTCAGTTCACTGAACATTTGGGTTGCCAGGTCAACCCGGCAGCCGTACCCAACACCTGATCCAACTCACCAGATGGTTGTAAGTTGACAGCTCTGTCTCTCTTCACATGAGTGTCCAAAACATATTGCCGAAGATCAGATGATACAAAGTCGATCATGCTTGAACTTTGTGTCTGTTATGGCCAATCCATGACCAGCACTGAAGTCCAGTAACAATACACCGCTTGGGTTCCAATCAGGAGGGCCATTCCTTCCGATCATAACCTTCCAGGTATCTTTTGCCAACATTGGCACTGAAGTCCCCCAGTAGAACCACGGTGTCTTGAGGTAGGACTTCCTGGGCTCTACCAGAAGTTTGGTTCCAAAGCCCCTGCAGTAGGAAAAGGTGAGCACAACTACATCTAGCATGTACCGCTCTACCCCATGCACTAGCTCAGAGTCCTTCCCCACCAGAGAAGTGATTTTCCATGTCTCAAGAGCTAGTTTATTACACATGTGATTCACAAACCCAGATATTAGCCTACATCCACCGCCCAAACTGCATTGCCCCCAACCCCAATTCTTGGCCTTTGTGGCTGTGTCCCCTCAGGCTTTGACTCAATGTTGCTCGTACCAAGCCTGGCCCCATGACCATAGACTCCACCACTAGACATTTGTGGGTAAGCTCTTCTCCTAGGCCTGGATCCTGGAGTGAACCCGGTTTCCCTGTCCCTGGCGAGGTTCCGCATTTGTGAAATTCTAACATTTTTGGAGTCTTCTTGAATTGGTCTTAGTCTGGTCCCTCCTCATAAAGACCAATTTGCCTGTGGTGACCCTACCAGGAGATAATGCTTTCATCACACTGGACACACAAGCCCTTAAATGTATATACTGTATGTATGTATAGTATGTATATATGTATGTGTGTAATGTTCACTATCCTATATTGTGTATACATACATAAAAGCACGCTTGTTTCCATTTAAAGTCTCCTCTGTGTTGAAATGTTTTTTTCTTATTTTTATCTATCTGATATGGGCAAAGTTACTTGTATCTGGTCAAACTACAAGTTTCAGCTGCGTAAAAGTTAATCACTTGTTAATATTCAGCACAACCGCAATGCAGAATGTCTTTAGGCTAACTCAGACTAGTTCAGCCAAAGTGGCTGCAGCAGCACCTGTCAGGGTGCAGCAGATGCACCTGGTGCCTCAGCTGCCACAGTCATTGTCTGACTGGCAGGATATAATTGGCTGGTTCTCCCATGGCTGCTCGAACACACTTGCAATGGAGTCATGCCGTGTGTTTGGCTGGGAACTAACAGCTTAAAGGCTAACCCAGTCAACACCAAGCAGAAGGCCAGTAGCAGTGATGAGCAGAGCTTTATGAATCAAAACTGTATCTTTTAGGAAATGTTGCTAGGCGTCCAACCCCCTTAAACCCTTCATTTATTTATTATTTTATTATCATTTCATTTTTTTGTTTTAAACTTATTATTGGTAAAAAGCCGTTTTCAAATGAATCTTCTTTGATAATGTTTCCAATGGATGATGAAAATTATCATGAAATCATCACCTGTCCTCTTTGAAATATTGTCAAGTCAGTACTTTAGTTCAAGCTCAAGATGTTTGGGAACAGAGGGCACATTGCCAACTTTGCTCTTGTCAGCAATTCTGGTGTGATGTGTTGTTCTGCTTTCATCAATCATGGCTTATGAAAGTTAAAGGATGTGAGTACTGAGAGGTTGAAAAATACAATATTTGCTCGATAGCTGTGAAGGAATTATTGGTGACTTTACACTGATGTAAAATATATAGAGGTGTTTTGAACATTTCAATAAGCATCACGCCATATTTCAGAGCAATGGCAGTCTGAGTATTTGCTCTATGCTTCTGTTTGAACATTTATTCTACTGAAATAGACACACACAAATGAACTCATTATTGCTTCCTTATACCACATTGATCACCCAAAATGCAAAGCTGCCAGCCATTCTGCTATAATTTCATAGCTTGTCTTCATGCTGTAATTCCTCAGCTATTCAAACTCATTTTCACCAGCATCCTATTTGCTGTCTAGAGTTGGGTGAAAACAATGTAGGTGGTTGAACTGGCAATAGATTGCGTTCCCACCTAAATTCCCCACTGTGTTTATCCTTTTATGAATGCACAATTTATCTTGCTGTGTTCTCATTTCTGTCAAAATATTTTCTTTAAACTGTGTTCGTTGTGCACCCTGAACTTTACTTTAACTGCTTCTGTGATGTAGATGGATGATTTGGCCTCTCCCCACTGCTGCCCTAAGAAAAACTGAGGACTTCCTGGAAGCCTCATCTTCAGACCAGATGGAAGAGTGAGGAGGAGAAATGTCAAGACACATTAGTTCCAGCCTTGTTTCCCTTCACACTCTTGGAAATAGATGTCAGCAAAGCTCAGCTTGTTATTGGACTGGGTTTCTGTTTTAACATATGGTCAATACTGTAGGTGTTATGTTGTATGTCAGCTTGAACAACCATAACTTGAGAAAAAAGAAATCACACTGTTGAAATAATCTTACTTTGCGGGAATTGATTCGCCGTCACACCCTCTTTTCATTGTGGAAAGTTAATAGCACTGCTGTGCTACGCAACATTTAATTTTTTTTAAATTTATTTTTCTACCGTCTATGCAGCACCGGAGTGTTGTCTTAAAGTTGTTCATGATTGTGTTTTAAAATGGGGAAGAAAGTTTGCACAAATACATTCTCTCTAGCGTGTCTTAATATTTTGAACAAATTTCCTGCATTCAATAATGTTCAATCTGCTTGGCTAGTCTAATCTAAGAAATAGAGAAAATAAAGGCATCTTTGAGATTTCATAACTGAAAGTAAATTTCAAGAATCACTCATTGATTTCAGTCAATAAAACAGTTTTAAATAGTTCATTATTGAATGTTGTACTTTCATTTTTTAGAATATTTTCTGAAAATGTAACAGAAATGTGTCATCAATATGCCTGAGATGAGCTCTTACTCTGTTACCATCTGCATGTTTTGGCAGAAAGGGTATGTGTTGTTGTTTGAAATGGAGAATTTGGAAATGTGTTAGCATAGTTTGTGCGTGTGTGTGTGTGTGTGTGTGTGTGTGTGTGTGTGTGTGTGTGTGTGTGTGTGTGTATTTGGGGGACTTTCCGTTTCTGAAGATATTGCTGCTGCTGTTTGATAAACAAATGAGGCTCATAAAGGGTAATCGTCTTAACTTTACCAAGGCAAAGAGGAGCAGTTTCGAACAGCAGCTTCATATTTGAACATACTGATATAGGTATAAAATATGAAAAATTTGAAATAATTACTAAAGGTGCTATATCAATCACCTTGCTACACCCAGAAGAACCGAACGAACCATGGCCTTCTCTAATGTTAAATCCTGCCTGATTACTGCTTACTGAAGGTGGCAGGGCATTGTAATAACGATAAAATTCAATTTAAATCAAAGTAACTTGGACTAAGGGATTGCTTAGCAATAGGAGCAGCTTTAATGAAAGAATCAGCTTCAAGGTGGACTGTAGCATGTCAGAGCCAGGGCCAGAAGTATGTGATGTTTTTATTCTTGTAAATTGTTTTCTTCACTAGAAGCAGCTTAAGTATAATTTAATGGGTCTGGTCACTGGACGACAGTATAATAACTATATTTTGAAGCGACTATCACCGCGAGACTCTTTCTTTTGATTTGTACTATGGAACAGGAATCTATTTCTGTTTCCCTGAATCATGATTAACTCATCACACAATTTTCAAGCAGCATGTGCTATTGAAATTGAGTTGACACAAACACATCCGTGCTGTACGGTGGTTTGCCTTTAATAAAGCAAGTACACACTCTGGCATAAGCCTGGTGCCAAGCGAACATCTGTTCACAGAATTGGTTGGAACGGAAAATGATCCTGGTTATTCATCAAGACCATCCAATTAAGCTTTTCATGATAATTCAAATGATTCAGATTGTACTCTATGAGCTTTAACACCTAAAATGACAAATAGCGTCTGGATTGTTGAAACAATCCAAAAATGATTTATGGTGGAAAACTCTGCACCATAAATGTATCCTAATATAATGGGTGCAAACTATGAAATTTCTCCAAAACATGTTGCTCTGACCCAGAATTCTCCATTGCAAGTGCCACCGTGTCCAGCAGCTCTACATGTACTTTTTATGTGAAGGTACTCTACTTTGGTTTGGTCCAGTAATATTCATCATCACATAGGCATTATTAGTGATTCACAGGCCCAAGTGAGGCTGGTGTACGCAAAGTTTTGAAATGAAGAAAGCCAAACTGTTTCTTAAAGAGGCCTTTTTCAGTAGCCAAGGAAATTAATGAAAATGACTTCAAAAAATCACTGCTCTCCTCCACAACATAATGGGTTCTTAAATGGCATATGCGCCTCCAGTCTGCCATGAAAATCATCCTACTAGCAATAGAGACAGACGCTCAAAAAAAAAAAACACTTTGTAGAGGAAATGTCGATGTGATTTTTTTTTCCTCGGTTTTGTTATCTTTCACCAATCTTGCTGAATTGGGAAGACTTTTTCTGGTTATTAAAGTGAACTTTGTGGGCTTGAGCATTTTCTGTTTGTAGAATTGGAGTTGTACTTAGGTGCCTGACATCATGAGCGATTATTTTTGTCCATGTGTATACTACTTGACATTTGTATCTGGAATGTAATTGGAGTGAAAACATACATGTACTTAATATGACGCAAGCTATTCCCATTTTCTACTATATATTAGGTACATATATTAGGTACAAACCTAATTTTTTAATGTGTTGGCCATTCAGGGTTATTCTTGTTTGCATCGTCTTGAAAACATTTTCTTTGGCACAAACAACTTTGCATATCATATTATCAGTCGAAATCTTCTCGTAGCAACTGGACTTGATTTTCTTCCCTTGGAGACGTTTCACCTCTCATCCAGTGCTTCACTGTGGCGTAGCATTGATCAATAAAGCACTGATCAATAAAGGTGAAGTGAGGAGGGCATTGAAGAGGATGAAGAATGGGTAGAAGGTTGTGCCTAATGATCTACCTGTGGAGGTATGGAAGTGTCTTCGGAGAGACAGCAGTAGCGTTTTTGACTAGATCACTCTGAAGAATTTTAGAAAGTAAGAGGATGGCTGAGAAATGGTGGTACGTGCCATTTTCAACAACAAGAGAGACTTGCAGAGCTGTAGCAACAACAGAGGCATAGTCTTGATGGGCTACACAATAAAGTTATGGGACGGATTAAAGGAGGCTTGACAGAGGGAGTGAGAATACTCTTTTATCATACATCACCCGAACACTTTTCTCTTCCTGTGCCAACCTGCTTCATTGCATTTCTTCATCTTTTTTCCACATTCTCCATTGTTCCAGCAAACATCCAGTTAGATGGAAGATCCTGCTGGGCATCTCTGCCTGTCTATGCTTATGAAAGGAAAGTTGTACTTGATGGTTGTGAGACCAGTGATGTTGTGTGGTTTAGAGAAAGTGTCACAGGAAAAGACAGGTCGCAGAACTGGGGGTAGCAGGGATGAAAATGTTGAGGTTCTTTTTGAGAGCGATGAAGATGGATAGGATCAGGAATGAGTCCTTCAGTCCTTCCGAGGGTTACAACATGTTAGACGTTTGGATGATAAAGTAAGACAGTACAGACATGTACAGGGGAATGATAGTGAATATATATATGGGCTGGATGGATGCTGAGGTTGGAACTGTGAAGCAAAAGGCCTAGAGGAAGACCAAAAAGGACATTTATGAATGTAGTCAAAGAGGGCAAGAAGTTAGTTGGTGTGTGAGAAGAAGATGCCGGAGATAGGGTTAGATGGTTACGGCTGATTCGTTGTGGTGATCCCTGAAGTGGATATCTGAAAGGGAAAGAAGAAGACCGCAGCAAAACACACAAGCACTTTTTGCATTATAGCCATAGAGTAATATTGCTGTTATAGCTGTTTGTAAAGTTAGTCTGTGATAACAGAGCTAGCAATGATGTGACTGAGTTTAATTTCAGGTTTCTTCTATGTAAATTTGTTCAGGTCATTGCTGTACTGCAACCTATGTGTAACTGATCTTTTACATCCTCGCTGATCTGCAATGGTAAAATTAGCCAGTTTTCTGGTTGCTCATCACTAGAATATGTCGTTAGTGCTAAATCGGTGTATATCTGTGCACAGTCATTCATTCTTTCTTCTTTTCTCCTATTGTTGTTATAATTGTTTGGTTTATTGCTGTTTTTAATTGCATATATGTAGAGGAGGGAAATGTGATTAAGGATACTCTGTGTTTTATGCTCTCCTTGTTTACAACTTGCAATTCAAAAACAACATGACAATTTCGGTTTGGTTTTAAACAAACCAAACATTGACCAACATTGACCAGTTTGATTCCTCATATTCAATTCAATGTATCAAATTTTGCAGGATAGGTTATCTAGTCTTTCTGAAATCTAGTAGGTAACATCTACAAATGTAAATGGAAATGAACAAGAACATGTCAAAATGTCAGAAGACTGTAACTAATACAAAGGTTAAAAGGGTAGCAAGTCAGCAAGCCATCTTTGCAGAATGAATATTTGGCTCTGGTCAAGGTGTCTTTGGCTACAGACCTATTCTCAGCTTTCCCTAGTTTAAGGGCCGTTTTGAATGAGGAGGCCAAAAGGCTGAGACAGCTGACAACTCGCGGGTTAGATTTGCAACCAGCAGGGCTTCAAATCTGTTCTGAGACACGCTTGTTGTCTTGATGAGACAGACTGCAACCAAACATGCCAAATCACTGGCCTCGGGCTTGGACGAATTGCCGAAGAAGTCCATCTGTTTGATTCCATATGGAAACACAAAGGGCTCTATTTTGATGATATAGAGTACTGATTGCAAAGTGCACTTCACTGCACATTTCTTTAAAGTGATGGCCAAATCACACTTCATCACTGTGTCAGGTGCATAGGTGAAAGGGGGCACCCTGAGACCTGTCATTTATGTATAAGGGTGTTTTCTGTTTGTTTCAGACAAAATAAAACCACTTATAAACCAACCAGTTTGTCAGCGCTCTTGCCTTTCAAGGGGCAGTTCATACAGTATTGCAAGTATCATGATAACATGAAAGTATTATTATCTGGAGAAAGACATCTTGGTTTTGTGTACAGAGAGTGCAATTCAGTTTTTAACAATTTAATATTTGTATCATAGTTCCACCCAATGGCTGACTGAGATAGTTAAGACATAGACAACTGCTTGTTGTGGCTCCACCTTGTGTCTTGTATCAGATTTTAATGTTTTGTATCTGATTGCATCAAGACCCTGTGCTTTCTTCCACACTCCTCATAGCAAGAGCATCACATGCACTGCATGGCCAATATACACTTTTATCTGATTTTGAATGTTTTCATTAGCATTTTTTCAGCTATGATGTTGAACACATATCGCAACCAGACCATGCAAATTCAACTGTGAACCATTACTATGTTGGATAATATAGGAAAATAGAAATATAGGAAAGGATGTGGTGCAAAATTACATTTAGAAGAAATGTTTCAAACCATTGATCTGTCTGTTTTTTTTATTTACCAGAGCATCCTTTACTTTGGTTTGCAATGGGGATCCTCTGAGTATATTTTTGTAAAGTTTGAGTGTAACTTTGTCCTCCAGGCGCTGAATTTGACCAACAGATTACAAGAGAGCTGCCCTTTCTTTTTTTTCTTCTATTTGAACAAGAATAACTTTGAAACTGCACCCAAAATTTGCTATTCCATATGCAGCTACAAATAACATATAGTAGATACTTTGTTTAGAGATGAAAGACACTCTTCCCCTGAATTGTTGAGAAAAATTAAATTCAAACTTATGATATATATATGTATATGTATATGTATATACACACACACACACACACGCCAGTTAGCGTGCCAGTTAGTTAAATCTAAATGACCCTCCTGGATCCATATTTTGACATACGGGGAGAATATTAATTCATAGTCTAAAAATTTTTGTATTGAGAAACTGAAACGTTTTTCTCATGCCATCAGAAATATTCAAATTTATATATTGTCATTTTTCATTCAGCCCATGAAGCTTCAACTATTTGTATAAAAAAGGGTAGTGAAGCTCAACATTAATTGAAATATATGTGCATGTGTGTTACTGTTTCCATATAAATGCACATGAAGTTTTATTTCCATTGTAGTCTTTGTTTTGATTAAATCATTATTAAATTACGATGCATAAGAAATTATTGTATGCATCGTAATGCATTTGATGCATGGTCTACACACTATTTGTGACAATAAAACATTGCATAGTCAGTTGTGTGGGAAGCAGATCAAGACAGTTGTGATAGTTTTGAGATTCATATATATATATATATATACATATATTTCTTTAGTTCAGCATGATGCCAGAAGTCAGTCAAGAATAGGATGTGATACATACAACAGAAGTCACAAAAATTATGTGGTAGATGAAAACAAATCTCGTTGAATACTGAAAAATATTTTCTTAATTATTATGAATAAATGAATAAAATTAGTGTAGAATAAGCAGTTATAATGTTAAATCAGTGTCAAACTGTTTCAATGAACACATATCCATTCAATGCATACATACACACACAAACTCACACACACACACACACACACACACACACACACACACACACACACACACACACACCCACACAAGTCATACCTCACTCAGACAGATTGAGTCTGGCCACTGAGCTGTCTCATCGGGTTCTACAGCTGTCCTGACTTAAACTATTTTCTTTTTCCAGCTTGGCAACGGAAAAAGTGCACCCAGTACTTTTGGCAGTAACAGCTGTAACTAATTTTCGAATCAATTTGTGACTTTCTCGCGACTCGGCGTCCGACCAGATGGCTGGTTAGGCCCCTTTTCTTAATTGTAGTAAATCCATCTGACGGCAATGTATTCCAAGAAACGCGGAAAAAAAAAAAGCCCCCAAACAAACGGCGACATAAAAGCAGACATGTGAGCATTCCGACACCGCGCTGCGCAGTGTCGGAGCCGCCGACGGAATAAAACGACGGGGTCGAGGGCAAACAGACAATACGCACACGTGCTCACATCCCTGCACACACACAAAATGCCGATCTATTACGAGGCGCTAACCGGTTGAGTTGAAGACGCCGGGTGAAGGTGGGGTGAAGCTCTCAGCCAGCAGAGTGTTGTAAGGAGAAGTACCGGTGCGTGTCTGCAACACCGGGTTCGTCAGGAGGTGGTTGCCCATGGTCGCTGCAACATTCACAACAAGTACATGATCATAAAAAAATACGCCCGTGTCTTTGCGAAACGAGCGAAGGCGACAGGCACCCGCGTGCGGTAGCCGCGTTTTTTTTCTGACATTTTCCAGACTATGTAATAACACCTGGAACTGTAAAAATATTTACTGTTTATTCAGATGGGGTTATTTTTGTTACGGCTGGGCTTTATGGAGTCATTTCACAGTCCTCCTCAATGTTTATGCCTGCTGATTGTAACCTTTGAGTGAAAATACAATTGCAGGGGAAAGGTACTTTTTAGAGCATTGCCATTCATTTTATTTTTTTTTTTCCTTCGGCCCCTGACAATGCAGTGAGACGGGGGGAGATCAGTAATGCATGCCATTATGTTGTCTTGGGGTGCAACCATTGAAACACAGTTAATTTCACAGTGAAATGTGAATGCCACTACAAGACAAAAATAATTCAAAGAAATGGCACACTGAGAATGTTGTATAATGCCCCACGTATGGCTCCAGCCCGGGGCGACTTGAACAGAAATGCCATGAAATTAAAAATAGGACAGCATGACAGAGTAGTCCGAGACCGAGTGCAACCTTCAGGTCTCAGTCCTGCCGTTCATCACCGGGCAAGGTGGCGGGGAACTCAAAAAGAAACTAAAATATGCACTCGCACACAGCTATTTATTTATCTTTGACCCTTTTCTTCTCCGCCCCCCCCCTCCTCTTCCCGGCCCATGTTGTGTCACATTTTCAGCTCCCCCGAGACGCGTTTCCTCCGTCGGGGAGCGAAACGCCGCAAAAAATTTTGTCGGAATTTTGCCGTCTGTGATTTCCTTAGTAAAAAAAAAAAGAAAAGAAAAATCCCATTGGAAATTGATTTAAGTGGGGGAAGAATGCAGGGCAAGGGGGTAACCGCGCGAGATGGCTTGTGTGTACGTGCGCAGGTCCCGTGGTCTCTGTCGCTTTAATTACTGTTGTCGAGGAAAAGATTGCGGATCATTACAGCTGAAGTGGCGTAATCAAAGAGACGCCAGTGAAACAGCGCAGAATTTTTTCCTCCAGCTTCTGCCGCTTTAATGAGTCCTCCACGATGGCGTCTCGCTCTAAACCCCCCTTCCCGCCCCCCCGCCCCCTTTTGTCTCTCACTTCCCGCCGAGCGACGAACTTCTTCTCGCAGGCGCCGAAAGGAATGGAAGAAGAAACTAACAAAGGGCTTCACGCCGCGGTTGTTTGTGTTTGACGGCGCACGACGGAGCGATCCGCGGCGATCGTTCTATCTTGACGCGGGGTCGGGGGGGTTCTGAAGCCAACCTGCCAACGCACTACACGAACGCACGCAGATGCGCGCGCGCATCCCATCCATCCATCTTAATCGTAGCGCCCCTCTTCCTCAACCCCGGCCTGGCTCCTGTCACTCTCCTCAATTAGAATAATTAGCCCCTGTTCCCTCGCACGATAATCAGTTCATTAAAAACAAAATGGATGAAATTAGCGTCGAGACTGACGGCTGATTTAGCAGCCGCCTCTGTGTCACCCCCCCCCCCCCCCCCCCCCCCCCCCCCCCCCCCCCCCCCCCCCCCCCCCCCATCCCCACACTCAGCCCA
>CAAKHD010004079.1:9511-43889 GCA_901007705.1 Fistularia tabacaria | reverse complement strand
TGGGCCGGAGCCGCGCACGTCACCGCGAAGTCCGACATCAAAGAGACGCGCGGAATCGGGGGGGGGGGGCAACAGGTGAGCGCAAGCACCTCGTCACGCACGCGCACGAACCGAACCGTGCGCGCACAATCCCCCCCCCCCACACACACACACACACACACACCGCAGCTCGGACCCCGGACGGCACGCGGACCCGCGGAGAGGACGCTTCCGGTGGCAACTTTTCCCGCGGGAGGAGAAAGAAGAGGGGGGGGGGACTCACCGGCATCCCGCAGCCGCCCGGGACGACTCCGCTCCTCCGGTATCCGGTACCCGCTCCTCCGGTCCTCCGGTATCCGGTCTTCTGGCTCTCCGGTCCTCCAGTCGGGGTTCCGGTCCCCGCAGAGCCGAGGAGCAGGCGGGGTCCTCCGGGAGGAGAGTCCTGGTCTGGGCGGGAGTGGGGGGGGCGTGGGTGGGTGTGCGTGGGTGTTGTTGAGGGAGGGGGGGGCACGGCGGGCAGACGTCGCGTTGCGTGGAGCGGGGATGCGTGGAGCGCGGCGCCGCGGCGCGGGTCTGGAGTGCGCGCGGCGGCGGAGCGCTGCTTCTCACGCACCCGCAGACCACATGACACGGCGCGCTTCCGGCCGGGAGTCAAACCCGCAACCTTCTGCGGGGGAGAAGCTCTGGTCCGGCGAGGACCTCCTGCAGGAGAACATCTGACTCACCTGTCCACACTCTCTCTCACACACACACACACACACACCTGAGGCTGAGCAGCAGCCAGGACCAGCCTGAGATTCTTCCTGGTCCAGAAGGTTCTGCGTCTGCAGCTCAGTGTTTGGATGTTCTGACCTCCAGCAGGAGAAAGATGTCAATTCCAAAACATGTGTGACTTATTGTGCACGTCACACACACACACACACACACAGACTGAGGTTTGTGGTCCTGCTCCTTCAGCGTCCTGGGTTTGATGGACCACCTGGAGCTGCAGGCCTTCCACGGCTCTGGGATGAAAACATCTACCAATGTTCAAGAGTTCATTGGTGTCTCCTTGCGGACCTTCTGCAGGTGGACACGCTGGAGCTTCAACCCACAGCCAGAAGGTCCCTGCCTGGTTTCCCACTGCCTGTGTGGAGTCTCCATGTTCTCCACATGTGGGTTCCTCAGGGTTCTCCGGGTTCCTCCCACAGTCCAAACACATGCAGGAGCTTCACTGGAGACCCCGCATTGTCCAGACGTGTGAATGGTTGGAGGTCTCTACATGTGTCCCTGTGATTGGCTCGTCCAGGGTGAACCCTTCCTCGTCCAATCACAGCTGAGACAGGCTTTTAATTGAAAACAATCTTAAAAAGGGTAGAATTGAAAAAAAGATGAAAAACCTTTCTTTGCAGTGGTGAAGGGTTCATGAAAATAAAGGTGAAAAAAGAGACTAGAATTAAAAAAAGAATCATAAAAATAACTTTAAAAAGGCTCAAATTAAAAGAACAATATAAATAAAAATAATTAAAAAGGCTGGAATTCAAAAAAGTAATACAAATAATTTTTAAAAGGCTAGAATTCTGAAACAATAAGAAGAAAGGCTAGAATTAAAAGAATGATAAAAGTAAAAATATTTTTTAAAAAGGCAGTGGTGTAGCAGTTTGTGAAAATGAAGTTGAAAAAAGACGAGAATTTAGAAAATAGGAAGAAAATATAAGAATAAAAATAATTTTAAATAGGCTAGAATTAAAAAAAAATAAAAATAATAAGAAAGGGTAGAATAAAAAGATTAATAAAAGTAAAAATAATTTTTAAAAAAAGGCTAGAAGTAACAAAAACTCAAATAAAAATAATTTTATAAGGCTAGAATTAAAAAAAATAAAAAGAAGAAAGGCTGGAATTAAAAGAATAATAACAGCAAAAATAATTCTAAAAAAGGCATTTGTGTAGTGGTTTGTGAAATTAAAGTTTGAAAAAGTTAAAAAAAAGGCTGGAATAAAAAACAAAAATATAAATAATAAAAAAGCTAGAACTAAAAAAATAAGGATAAAAATCATTTAAAAAAGGCTAGAATTAGAAAAATTATTTAAAAAGGCTAAAGAGAATATGAATAATTATAGTAAAAAAGGCTTGAAAGAATTGTAAAAATAATAAAAATTATACAAAAGAGACTACAATTTAAAAAATGAAATAAAAATAATAATAAAAAAGGCTAGTATTAAAAATGTATACATACAGACAAATAATTTAAAGGAATAAAATAATAATGAACAGGTGCTGCAACGGAGCAAATCGTGCACAGTGATTGTTGTGGAGCTCCAAACCCACAGCAGAAGCTTCGCTTCAACCGGGGACCTCCAGCCGATGGAGAGCGGGAAAGCTGCAGAACGTCTGCAGGCGTCTGCCTGCCGCTGGAGCCACCAAGCAGCGGAGTCTCCTCCGACGATCAGCGCGTTCAGACGATGTGCAGAAGATGAGGTTTCCATCGGCGCTGAAGGCTGAGTGTGCGTTCGTCCGGCTGCAGATAGCGTCTCTCCACGATGGAGAGCGATGGAGGCTCCTCCGTCTGACACGCTATCTGCTCCGCTCCTTATCGCACTCGTGAGCGCCGGAGTCCGTCAACCCGGTCCCCGAGGGGCCGACGGCTGTAAATCCGCGGTTGTCAGGGGGCTTCTCATCATGGTGGTGAAGCTCAGGGTGTTGGCTGACGGATGCTGTGTCTGGATCCAGAGCAGTGGAACACCTTCTCACCCCTGCAGCTCCTCCAGCGGGCCCGCTGGAGAGGTGGAAGCAGGAGGACCATCACGCAGCGGTGTGGATGAGGGGTGACTCGTCTTCAAGTGAAGAAATTCTCGTCCGGTTGCCACCACAGGAAGGTTTGCCCTGAAGTCCTCCCACAGCGCGCTGTTAGCTTGGTCTCTTGCGACGTTGGAGATCTCTCCTCTCCTGTCTGCCTGAGTATCTTCAGTTGCCGGGCCTGGGCTTTGGTTCCGGAGCGACGCTGCCTCCTTGTTCTTGAAGGCCCCGGAGTGTTAGCTTTGCTGCTGTATTTACATTTTTGGAGGTGTTCCGCCATTGAGATCGATTTTATTATCCTCCTTCTATTATCTTTGGTCAACTCCTGGGCTCGACGCGGCCCGTCCTCCATGCAGGCGGAGAACCCCGGCCGTGGGTCGAACCTCTGCCTGCGCCGCCCGAGCTGGAGAAGCTCCCCGCTCGCCCGTCCTCCTCCATTTTTAATCACCGCCCCGGGAAAGCGGGGGCTCCGTCTCGCGCTTTTCCAAAAAGACCTCGGACTTCTGGAGAACTCGACCCTGCGAGCGGGCCTGCCTTTCTTTTGATTCGTGATCATCTGAAAAGATGAGCGTTGACGCGGCCCAGGAGTCGACGTCTCTCCTGGTCTCATGGAAGATTCATCAGCCTTTAAGTGCGTCTCGGGCTCTGTAAACTACTCCCTCTCAAAGCCCGGGTCCGAGCGGCCTCGGGTCACGGAGGCGGTGAAGGTCGGAGCCTGTGAATAAAGAATGTTTCACCCGCCTTCTTCCGCCTCTCCACAAAACTGCATCTTTCTCTCCGCAGGGTGGAGTCAGCGGGCCGGGCCTGATGGCCGTCGTTCTTCGGACGGCGGCGGCGCCGCTCGTTCCTCCTCAGACGCTCTGGCTCTTTCTGCTTCTGCGGCATCGCTTGTCACGTCTTCAGCGTGGACGTTCACCCACACCTGCAGGAGGAAGACTCCTCTCCGCAGCTGAGGTCCAATCTGGAAACCCAAACCGAGGCCGCGGTTTTCACCTGACAGCTTGGTGCGGTCAGTGCTGGAGGTCTGCTCCGTCCTGAAGGTCTGGTCCCTCCTGGAGGTCTGGAGGCTCCTTTGCAGGATCCAGCTGAGAGGAATCCCGCCACCTAGCGGCAGGAAGAGGTTCTGCTCTTCTTCCAGGGACAGGGAGTGGAACGTCGATCTCTTTGTGAGCCTTCTGGCTCTGATCTGCCTGCTGGGGTTGGAGGTCCTGCTGGGATGAAGGTGCAGTCACATCAGGAGCAGGTTGGATCACAATCAGGAGCCACCAGAGAAAGAAGACCTTCAGCCAGTTTGCATGGAAGCAGCTTTCCATCTGCAGGAGCTTCTGGTTATTAAAGGACACACACCTGCAGAAGACACACACCTGCAGAAGACACACACCTGCAGAGGACACACACCTGCAGAAGACACACACCTGCAGAAGACACACACCTGCAGAAGACACACACCTGCAGAAGACACACACCTGCAGAAGACACACACCTGCAGAAGCCACACACCTGCAGAGGACACACACCTGCAGAAGACACACACCTGCAGAAGACACACACCTGCAGAAGCCCTCTCACCCTCTCTTTCACACCTCAGGGTCTCCATTGAAGCCCCTGCATGTATTTGGACTGTGAAAGGAACCTGGAGAACCCTGAAGAACCCCACGCAGACACGAGGAGAACATGGAGACTCCACCTGTGGGAATCCAAGCAGGAACCTTCTGGCCAAAATAGAAATGATCAATAATTTGACTAGATAACAAGACTCAAAGCCGGTCGTGACCAACGTGAAGCAGCTGCAGCCCAACTTCATCTTCATCATCTTCATCCTCTTCCCCATCATCTTCATCACCATCTTCATCTTCATCCTCTTCCCCATCATCTTCATCACCATCCTCTTCCCCATCATCTTCATCACCATCTTCATCTTCTTCCCCATCATCTTCATCACCTCCTTCATCATCATCATCATCATCATCATCATCATCATCTCTTCCATACTGAATGCCATGAAGGGCCCAGATGTTTCTCCAAGTGCCAAGAATCTGTGCTAATTTCACACACACACACACACACACACACACACACACCATCACAGGATGCACCTGGATGCAGGGAGCTGTGTCTCCTCCACCTCCTCCTGTGGAGATCTGTGGAGACCTCAGGATGGATGGATGAACACTGCCGATCAATGGAGGTCCATAAAAACAGATCATCGTCATCAATCGCCTTCGGAGTCCCGATAAGAACCTTCTGTCTTCCCGTTCTTCTGGAAGGCGTTGAGGAGAACCTGAGGGATTCCTCCTCTGGTGGAGGAAGGCGTCCTCCTCTCTGCACGGATCTTCCGGAGGAGCTCGTCCGCGGCGCGCCGGCCCTTATCTCCTCCGGCAGGCGCTCGTCGGGCCCGCCGGCGCCATCCGTCTGCGTCGGCGTGGCGGCCCGGGGGGGCCGTTGGCAGGGTCAGAGCCGGGGCGGCGCGGGAAACAATAACGGCGAGCAGATAATCACGCACGCCGCCGGGGAACGACTGTCTTATCGCGGAGGATCACGTGCGGAGATGTTATGACGGAGAAATGAGGCACCTGGTGGGAGAACGCAGGAGGGCGGCCATGTTTGCAGGCCAATATTGTTTTATGCTCAGTATAATTAGGACCGAACGCAGGAATCCTTGATTATTCCGGCCCGCTTTTTGAAATGTGAGCTCCGGCTCTCCGGGGCGCCCCTGATTGGCGGCAAAACAGGAGCGACGGCTCCGAGCACAAAGAGCGTCACGTGAGCCTGCCTGACAGCTCGCCTGCAAAGGGGTTTCTGCTGTCCGGATTCACACGTTTCTCCCCATTTTCCCGGTTGGTTTAGCCCGGGGGTGCCCTTAAAATGACCAGGTCAGAATGATCTTCTAGCAATAACAATGATTTTTATACATTCACATACGTGTGTGTGTGCATATATATATATATATATATATACACAAACACACACACACACACACACATATTTATACACTATATGGTCAAAAGTATCTGCTCTCCTGCCTTGACTGGCAGATGAACTTCAGTGACATCCATTCCTCATCCAGAGGCTTCAATATGACGTGGATCCACCCTTTGCAGCTGGAACATCTTCAGCTCTTCTGGGAAGAATGTCCACCAGCTTCACCAGTGTCTTCATGGGAATGTTGGATCATTCTTCCAGAAACTGGTCCCACAGAGTTGGGAGCATGGAATCTTCCAGAATGTCTTGGTGTTCTGAAGCCACACCAAGACATGTTGGACCATTCCATGATCCCGACTCTGTGGAAACACTTTGGAGCTCCTTCCTTCTCCAACATGACTGAGCACCAGTGCACAAAGCAAGATCCATGAAGACCTGGAGGACAGAGTCTGCTGTGGAGGAACTTGACCGGCCTCCAGAGAACACCTTTGGCATGAATGAGAGTGGAGACTGAGAGCCAGACCTTCTCCTCCAACATCACCAATGTGCTTCTGGAAGAATGATTCAAAGTTCATCTGCCAGTCAAGACAGGTGAGCCAATACTTTTGATCATGTAGTGAATATATATATCTATATATATATAGATATATATATATGTATATAGATATGTGTGCTGAAGGCAGCCAACGCTAACAGGCTCAACAAGCTGAGGACGCTGAAGAAGCTGCTCAGTATCAGGGAAAGGACCTTTTCTGCAAGAAGGAAACCAGACAGCAATAAAATCAATCTCATGTTTGGAGTGAAAAGAAAGACTGCATGTCATGTTGGAGCCTTCGGGCAAAACTATTAATAAACTTCTAAAGGTAAATCCACAAAAGTTGCTCTTTTGTCACCAGCGAACGACAACGGCATTAGCATAACAACCCCATTAGACCTGGTTCCTGCCCATCATCTCTGCCATTTACACAACAAACCACCAGAACCCGGACCCGCCCACTCCGGCAGGAGGCCATCAGATCTGAAGAAGCCCTTCTTCAGGTGAAGAAATTTGAATATTTGGACAAGAATGTTTTGTCATTCGTGTTCTGGTTGGGCCCAGGCGGGCCGTCACGTGCCGGGTTCAGCTCTGGATCAACGGCCTTAAGCTCGTGACCAGTTGCAGGAGAGCCTTCCCAGCATGCTTTGCTTCCGCAGTGAAGGCACCACGAACGTCCGCTCTGGGAATCAACGCTCGTGTTTTTTTTCCCTGGGCTTCCTCCCGCCCGGCTCCGACGCTCCATCGTCGCCATGGCAGCAACCCCGAGACGTGATCGGCCGAGTCAATACCCGGTGTTGAACTCGTCACTCCAAACTGAACGACGAGGATGGAAAAGTCGAGGAGCGGAGAGTCGGTTTCTAGCAGAGCCCGGATCTGACGCACAGGAAGTGATGTCATGTTCCAAACCCTTCCTTCTCGAGTCCGAGGTGGTTATTGGAGGCCAGGATGTGGCCGCGGATGAAAAAAACAGAGCCTAAAAGCCACCTTGTGATCCTGAAACAAGGTGACTTTTGTGAATCGGGGCTGAAACGTGACGTTCAAGGCCTGATTCTTTGTCGCCGAGACCCCCCGACGCTTCACTCCACGGCCCCGTTACTTTTTCCTCACGACGGAGAGTCTCCTCAGCCGTCTGAGCCGGGATTTCATCTGCAGAAAGCGATTTGGCATTGCGTGCGTCTCCACCGTCGCTTCGTCTTTGTTTAAACGCCATTCATTCCTGCCAATTCCTTCCCCGCGCCGTCTCTGCCGCCCTGCACCGGCAGACGGGACGTGCACTTCACTGACTCACTTCGCTTGCCAGAAATGAGCGCGTCCTCGTTTTGGGGGGGTGGTGACTGCTGGATTTTCGGCTGGTGCCGCACCTTAACGGTCATACAAATGAAAATAAAAATAAAAAATAATGTCATCAATGGAGGGCTGCACGGTGGCTCTCGCCGGGTTCCCTGACGTGTGGATGAGAGGGTGAAAGGTCGCGTTCTGACCCCAGGGAGCTCCTCTCTCCAGGAAGGGACCAATAAACGAATTGAAGATGTTGTTGTTCACGTGTCCTGCTCTTATCCCTGCTCTTCATATAGATAATTCAACCTCATCATTATGATTTATGATTTCATAAATTAAATGGGAAATAATTATCCGTGTGTTTTGGTTAAAAACATTGTTATTTGACGGGGAGGGACTCGGTTTAAAAGAAATAATGAAATCAACGAGATGATTTTCAATCAATGAAACGATCCGTCACATTTTTAATCGCATTTAATCGTGTTCGTACAAAGCTAACATTAGAAACCTTCATGCTGCACAAAGCTAACATTAGCAGCCTGCTGGCAAGTACCAAGCTAATATTAGTGAACTGCGTGCTGGTAACAAAGCTGACCTTACTGACCTGTGTGTTGGTACATGGCTATTCGTGACCTGTGTGCTAGTTCAAAGCTAATATTAGTGACCTGCGTGCTCACACAAAGCTAACATTAGTGAACTGTGTGCTAGTACAAAGCTAAAATTAGTGACCTGCGTGCTGGTAAAGGCTAACATTAGCCACCTAGTACAAAGTTGACATTACTGATCTGCGCTGGCTCCATGGTTTTAGCATTGAGGTGGTGACGGAGAGAGCAGGTGCTCCTGCGATCCACCAAATAATACATACCTCGATCTGGAAGGCTCCTGTTTTTAATATCGCCGTCACAGCCGCCTCGCTCGTCATGCTAACGCGCTGTGCGCCGGTGAAACGTGTCCCCCTGGAACTCTGAGAAATGTTCCACGGTGCAAATGAAAGTGTGATTCAAATGGGGTAATTTTGTCAATGTGCTTTTTTTGGTAATGATTAAAATTCGCGTCTCTGCGTCCCAGTGGTACCTGAACAAACGCATGCATGAAACTTCAGCGGTGTCACAGCTGGCTGGGACGGTGGCCGCGAGCTCCCCTGGACAGCAAAGACTCCGGAGGCAAGAGACCAGTGAACATTTCGTATTTACTTTCAACTTCATGAACAAAAACTTACATAGTATTTTAACAGTTAAATTGTGCTAAAGCACAGCCGTCTACACTTCTAAAAGCCGCTTCGGACACATACAGGACATTTCATGAGCGTTAAAAAAAGAAACCTGTATACGTGTAATAGAAAGTGTTAAAACAACTACACATTAAAAATCATTCAACGTCACCATTAATGAAAAAAGAAAGAGATGTACAAAAGTCTGTGGGGACACCGAGGGAGGAGGGGCTCTGGTGCGGGCAGAGTGCGTGGACGCGGTAAAAACTTCAGTCGAACATGTCGTCGTCGTTGTCGTCTTCTTCCTCGTTGTCCGACTCGTCGAAGTACTTCACCTCCCTCTTGGCGCGCCCCGGACGGTTACGGGACTGAGCGTTGGCCGCGCTCAGCGAGTTGCTGTCGTCGTCTTCGTCGTCAGACGGGGGCTTGGCGGGCTTCTGTGCGGGGCGACAGGCCGGGGTTAACGGAGGTCTGCGGGAAGGACTCGCGTCCGAGCGAAGGGTCAGGAAGACAAATACGTCTCGGACCCGGAGCTCATGGACCTCCACGTTCTGATCCTTGTTTTGAGGATTCAGCCTGACCGGGAGGAATCTGCCAAACTAACTCCCGCTGCTTTCGGCTTTTCGGTCCAAAGTCATTTTTTCCTCACGGGTTATTTAGCGGGCAGACGCGCGAGGAACACGTGATTTATAAACCTCTTGTCGTGCCGACGGGACTTGAATTTCTCAGCTGGAAATGAGGTTCAAGTCCAATTGCCACGACAAGAATTCGCCGTAGCCCGGATGAGCGGGGACCTCCGCGGACACGTTACTTGTCAAAGAGTATCTGCTATGTCGGTGAGCTTTCGAGGCGGTACCTTCTCATCCCGGCGCTCATACGGAGGGTGCGTGAGGACACTCACTCTGCCCGCAGGTTTGGCCACCTTCTTCATGGGACTGTACTCGTCATCCTCCGAGCCGGAGCCCTTCCTCTTCCTCCCTCTCCCTTTGCCTGCAAAGAGTTTTCCCCCACAGCGGTCAACCATCGGCCCGTTCGGGTCGGGCGTGGAACCCGGAGAGAGAGTCACCTTTGAGGGCTGACGCCGGCTTCTTGGACCCCGTGTCCGAGTCCGAGTCCCAGATGGATTTGTCGGCCTTCTTGGGTTTGGGTGCTGGTGGCTTCTTGGGCTTGGGAGCTGCATCCGAGGTTTTCTTAGCTGCTGGATTTCAGGGAAACTCTGTTATGAACACGACTTCACGTCTGACCGCATCAGAATACCTTATTGATCCCCGAGGGGGGAATTAATTGATTTATGTTGAAAGCACATGATTAATAAGTCCTGGACGTAGTATTGAGAACCCTCATTTCCGGACATTTGAGCGCACCTGAATAGAAGCCACACCGGCTAAAAATAAGGGTATGGCTATCTTCGTCTTCCTCCTGTGCACTAAAACCGTTAAAAGTCGTCTTCTTCAGTGTCGGGATTGAACAGCCTCAGAAGCTCATTAGCCCCAAAAATCCATAAATTAGCCGCAGTGTTCATAGCCTGTGATAAAAGTAGCGTCTTATCGTGCAGAATCCAGTGGATGTCTGATTTTGATCCAGTCACCGCTCTTTTTTGAAACGTCTCATTGCCTCTCTGCACTCCGCCGTCCGCTCACCTCCACTCCTCTCTTTATTTCTCTGTTCTCTGCATTGTGTGAGCTCACACGCCACTTCAAGATGTCTCTCTGAAGTTCACACTCGCACTTTTCTTTCCTTTCAACTTGCACATCCCGTCAGCAGGGTTCACCTCTCGCTAAAATGCGCTTATGAATCTAGGTTTCGCTTTTCTTTGCTACCTGCGGGGCTTCAAAATAAGAACGCGGCTGCGCAGGGACACGCGTGTCCAGGCCGTACACTCTGGATTGCTCGGAGGTCGTCAGGAGATCGTTGAAAAGGAGCTCTTCGCGGACAGGGCGTGGTGTCAATCACGTATGTCGGACCACCAGCCGTCCCGCCTTCGGCTTCCTCGGGTGCGGTCCGCCTGGCAGCCGCGCTGCGCTCTGGCTCCCCCTGGTGGAGGCGGCCGGGCCTTACCTTTCTTTGCTGGCGATTGCTTGTCGAAGGCGGAGCTGCTGGAGTACGTGGAGAACGCGGGGCCGGTGTCGTCGTCGTCGTCGTCCTCGTTGTTGTCGTCACTGTCGGACTTGGACACATCTGAGGGACAAAGACAGCGTTAGCCACCACGTCCGTGTGTGTGTGAGAGACGTGGAGATGTTACAGCAGCGGACGGGCCTTTTCATTGAATTCTACAGAAATAGGTTTGAAATAATATTTAAATTTAAAAAAAAAAACCCTCGGTAATTTGCTTCGAGGTGTAGACGACAGTAAACTGAGAATCGAATGAGAAGCCGGGGCGCTCACCGCTGTCGTTGCTCTTGTCGGAAAAGGCAGATTTGGATGTGAAGATGCTGGTTGTCTCCTTCTTCTTGGCTGCAGGTGGAGACCTGAGACAGGAACACGAGGCTTGAAAACAACAGCCCCCCTGCACACTCTGACCCGCATATGATACACAAACACAGGTTTATACAGTTGAAAGGACTCCAGAAGGATGAGGGAAACCGCTCCGGGAAAAGCAGGGTTCCTTCTGCGTGTGTGGATAATGAGTTTCCACTCTGCTTACGCTTTGATAATAAATTTCATATTCACCCACACTAAAAAAGGAAAAAAACAACAAAAACAAAACACGCACATATGTACTTTTGTGCGACTAAAAACCCACCGAAGCCAAGACCTGACAGGAGACTCACACCAAAGACCTGGAAGCAGCGGTTTGATATCGATCGATCTATCTGGATTCCATGAGCCTGCTGTTTCTAGTTGCCGGGGTGGATTTTCACTCATCTGTTTCACCACATCAACTTCTCCGAGTCGCTCTTACGCGGTCTTTAGTTTGGGCGGGGAGTAGGAGTCTTCGTTGTCCTCGAACTCGTCCTCCTCGTGGTCGTCGTAGGGCTCCTTGGCCTCGGGCGCGGCCGGGCGCTCTTTGAAGGTCCTCGCCGGGGAGGAGGCCGCGTCCTCGTCGTCGCCGTTCTCCTCGTCGTCGCCCTCCTCCTCCTCGGAGAAGTCGAAGGTGTACTTGGGCTTGGAGGCTGAAAGACAAGAGCGGAGGGGCTGTTTTGCGGCGGCTACGTTAGCGGGTTGCGGCAGCGTTGCGTCAGATTCCGCGGCGGCGGTATCCCCCTCCCCTCCCCTCCCCTCCCCTCCCCGTAGGCGGATTTGCATCGGTATCTGCAGGACCGACGAGCTGGGGGGGATGCGGAGCGCGGGCCGAAGCGAGCTCACCAGAGGCTCTCTGGGACTTGGTCTCCCTGGGGATGACGGGCTCGCTGTTCTCCAGGTCGCTGTCGGACTTGGACTCGTCGTCGGACCAGGGGTTCCTCTTCTTCACCTTCTTCGGGGTGGCGCCTTTGGGCGTGGGGGGCTTCCTCGCCCTGGGAGCTCCTGCGATGCGGAGAGACGACTTAGCGTGATGATCGGTATTCACGGTTACTGGGGGCGGCCCTGTGTGTCTGCGAGGTCTCTCACACGTCCGCTTTTAGATTTCATGCTTATGTTCAGACTGAGATGGTTGGGTCAGGGACAGAGGAGGGAGAGTGAAGATATTGGAATTGGAGGTCTAGATGAAGACCAGAGAGAAGACGTATGGAGGTAGTGACAGAGGACATGAAGAGAGGAGGATCCAGAGAATAGGATGAGATGGAGAAGGTGGACTGGCTGTGGAGACCCTGAAGGGAAAAGCCCAGAGAGGAAGGGGATATTTCATGCTTCTATCAAAATGGTTCTGATCTGACTCTGAGAAAAAAGGTTGATATTTCCTTTTTTCCCTCCAATCAAGAACTTTGGACGGATTTTTCAATATCAAGTTGTGGTTAAGGCTTATCCTGGGGGCCTATCCCCGCTGTGATTGGACGGGAAGGCGGTTCGACCCGGGCCCGTCCAATCACAGACACACACACACACACACACACACATTCACCCTTCAATTCACACGTCTGGACCGTTTTGGGGGTCTCCACTGGAGAAGACGGAGGCTCCACACAGGAAGGAGCCCTGAGGGAATCCCAGCAGGGACCTTCTCGCCGCCGGATTACGATGCTTTTCTAAACGTCTTCATTTGCGTTAGACGTGCTCTTTCCTTTAAAAAGGTGCTGCGGCTGTGTGATCCTGCTCTCCCTGTGGAGATGTGAAGAAGGCGTGGGCGTCTTACCCGGCTCTTTCTTCTCTTTCCTCACACGAGGAGCCTTGGGTTTGACCACAGAGTTCTCTCCTGCTGCGGCCGCCGCTCCTTCGCCGCCCAGAGCCTCGTCGTCGAACTCCAACTTCACCGCCACGTCGTCGCCCTGAGACGAAACACAAGCCTGTAACAACCCGAGTCCCCGACCCGTCTGTCCGTCCGTCCGCAGCTCGGCGGGCCACCTTCTTCTTCTTGGTCAGCTTCTTGGTGGCGTCGGATCTGACGGGCTGAGTGGGAGGCTCGATCCTGCGGCCGAAAGGCGAGGGCATGGTCTCCTCCAGGTTCATCTTCTTCGCCTTGGGCTTGCCCACCTTCCCCTTCACCAGCTTGATGGCCTTCCCGAGGCTCTGCTCCTCTCGCTCCAATGCCTCCACGTTCTGCCGGCCAACGGCTCGGGTCAGTTCCTCGAAAAGAAACCCCTCCGCCGCTTTGCAATCACAGACGAGACAACTCACGTCCAGCTCCTCGATGAAAACGGCCAGGTCCTCCCTCCAGAGGTCGTCGGGGGACTTCTTCTGCAGGTCGTTCAGCTCTCCTCTCTGCACAAACAAACGTCAAGCGCGTTTTTACGAATGACTCACTCGATCTGAGTTTGCGTCCGGGTTCAGTGCGTCCCTGCAGAGGAGAGAGCGGGCCAAGACCTCCACTTTCCACCGCACGGTGGGTGGAGAACAGGACGCCCAAGGATACTTCCAAAAATCCTTTCCCACCTCGACTGCAGGGCCGATTACAATTCAAACCCTCTACAACACTGGTTCCCGACCCGGGTCGGATGGAACCCCAGGCGGGTCCGTTCGACTGACCCGCTTTTCATGGATCAAATGCTATTTTATCAATGGCATCACTTCTTTATGTCATAAGCAAAATTTGTTTTATTTTGTTAATTTTAAGAGTTTATTAAAAAAACTAAATTCCCTTTTGGGAGGGAAATAAAACAAAACTAGTTCAAACTTGACAATAATGGGAGGATATATGGTTATTTTGCATAATACCGGGTTTTATTAAAAAATCTGCATTTTTGAACCCCAGTAGCAAATAAATCCGACATAAATAAAAACTTTATTAATCTCTGAATAGCGCTTGAAAAAATAAACTACAAATATGTTATGGGTTGAAAAGAAACGCCACTTCCCGCACAGCGGCCGCTGGAGTTGGGAGTGTGGGAGTTTTTCTTTTGAAAGGCTCATCCCGCTGCCCGCTAACTCCGATCACAAAGCAAATGACCACTGAGCCACGGCTCGGATCTCGGGAAACTCCGAAGTCCTTTTTCCTCTGTATTCACTTGAATGCCTTAAACTCGACTCGGCCGTCGAAGGAAATGTGTACCTTCTGGTCCCTCTGCTTGAGGAGGTCCTCCACCTTCTCCTTGGTCAGACACCACAGAGGCATGTTGAGGATGTAGTTGAAGTTGGGCCCCGACGAGGAGCCGGAGTCCACGGAGCCGTCGCTTTCGTTTCCGTCGTGGTTGGCTTCCTCCTGACTCTGTCACACACAAACGCACACAGAAAACCCTTCTTAGGGAAGGACGTGGGAGCGGAGCTGCTCAGAGGACTTTGACTCATGAAGGTCGGCTCGGTCTCCTATCTCGGGTGGACGAGGACGAGGGTCGGCAGAAACGCTGCACTGTCAACGCCAGGTCCTTACCTTCTCCTGAGCCTTGGACCAGGCGGCGACGGGGTCCGACTCAAAGCCCTTCTGGACCAACATGCGGACCAGCTCTCTCTTGGATTTGTTCTCTGGTTGCACACAGGGGAACGCATACATCTCAGTGGGCTTCCCCGGGAGAGCGGAGTCGTGGAAAACAAATACTAGCGCCCGCCTCCTTACCGATGGAAATCTTGCCCTCGATCTTCTCCAGCACGAAGCGCGCCTGATTGGAGAGCTTGGAGGCGTCGGCCCCGAGGCTGCCCAGCAACCAGTCCTTCCTGAGCTTGTAGTAATGCAGGCGCAGCTCAAAGAACTCCCGCAGGATGTCCTGCACCGAGTCGTATCTCTTCAGACAACCCATGTGGTCGAACAGCACCTGCGGACGGCGGGGCGGTTAGGAAACAACACACACAGCTGCAAAGTGCATCACAAAACAGACTAAATCGCAATAACTGCCTAAAATATGGGGAAATAACTGTAGACAAAGTCTTCTTCTCCTTTGGGCTTTTCCCTTCAGGGTCTCCACAGCCAATCCACCTTCTCCATCTCATCCGGTTCTCTGGATCCTCCTCTCTTCATGTCCTTTCTCACTACCTCCATACATCTTCTCTCTGGTCTTTATCTAGACCTCCTGGCTTCTCTGACCTTCTCTCCAAAACATCCACCATGTCATTCCTGATCCTCTCCATCCTGGTCACTCCCAAAGAGAACCTCCACATCTTCATGTCTGCCACCTCCAGCTCTGCCTCCTGTCTTTTTGTCATTATTACTGTTAATTGTGGACAATGTATACTATCTAAAAAAAAAAAAAAAGAAGAAAAAAAAGCCCCAAAAATCTGCCTGAAATGAAGCTGAGATCTCCAGCCCGTCTGTTGAGTCACCAAAAGCATCAAGATGAGTGGAGCCATCTGTCCTGGTTCAACCAGGCCTTCGCAGACTTACCATGGAGTTGCAGGTGAGGCTGGACTGCAGCTTGAAGACTTTGTGGAGTCCGGCCGCTTCGGCCTGAGCCAGCTTCTCCTCTGACATGCGCACCACGAACTTGACGGTGCTGTCCGTGTGGTACTCCTTGTAGTCGCTGATGAGCGCCGGCGTCTTGTCCGTGCCCTGTAACATGGGCTCCAGCACCGACTCCTTGTACGCCTGCGGGCGGAGCGGGGCCGGCGTTTAATCCCCCGTGGGGAAGGAACACAAACACGGCCGGGGCGGCGGCGGCGTACCTGCGTCCACGTCCGGACTGGCAACTCCGTGATCTCGACGGTGTTCTTGTCGATGACGGACACCTCGCCGCTGACCAGGTACTGGTTCTGGCCCAGTTCATGGATCACCCCCTTGAAGTTCTTGTATCTGGGAAGCTGTGGCCGTCAAGTGACACGAGACGGTAAGTAGGCGTGACGAGTTATCGTCTTCTGAAATGTAGCCCGTGAGGGCGGGGTTACCATCGGCAGGGGATCCTGGTGGTTGAGCATGCGGTTGATGTTATTGACGATCTCGCGGGGGTCGTAGTTAGGGATCTTGCAGGCCCAGCCCGTCCCGATGCCCTCGGCGCCGTTCACCAGCACCATGGGGATGATGGGGATGTACCACTCGGGCTCCACCTTCTGGTTGTCGTCGTAAAGGAACTTCAGGAGGTTGGAGTCCACGCCGGGGAACAGCAACTTGGCCAGAGGACTGGGACGGGGCGGGGCAAGCAGGCGCAACGGTTTATTTCAAACGACGGGGTCCGTGTGAGCGCAAGGAGCGACGCGTACGAGGCTCGGCGAAGGAGCATCACCTGAGCATGGTGAAGATGTAACGGGGGCTGGCGGCGTCTTTGCCCCCGTTGATGCGGGTCCCGAACTGTCCCAAGGGCTGCAGGATGTTGATGTTGTTGCTCCCCACGAAGTTCTGAGCCAAGTTGACGATGGTCATCATGAGCGCTTGCTACGGCGGGGAGGCGGTGAAAACGACAGGACGCGGGACGGTGAGCGAGCGGCTGAGGAAAGGGGTTCGCGCGGGAATTTCACAGAGTTCTTGCTAAGTCAACATTAGCGCTGCATCAGGCAGGCTACTTCCATCCGCTGACCTCATGCTTTACATCTTAAGTGTGAGAGTATCTTCAGTGTTTGCACTCCCAGCTGTGTGCAGCAGGGGGTTCACTGAGCCGGAGTACCTCTCCATGGTGGTAGGCTGACATCTCCGCCACTGAGCCCGCCAGCTGCGCCACCTTCACCTCCCTCTTGTCGTTCCTCTTCATGCAGGTGAAGAGCACCTTCCTCTGGCCCGGCTTCAAGCCTGGACGCGACCGCGGGAAGCGTGGACGGTCGCGGCGGGGCCGAGAAGGAAAAACACACATTTCTTAAAATCCCAATTTGGTGGAGAGCAAATACGGAGCCGAGGTGGAGAGCGGCCAAAACATTTACATGCATTTCTGAAATAAAACAGACTATTTTGTCTTATTTCTAATCCAATCCTGTGCTTCCATATTTTTAGCTGACGTTACTGTCGGATACCAAATGTGAAAACTCAAAACATTTGTTTCATGAAAAGGGCATAAAAAGCAGGAATGACTTGTTTCAGCTCAGCTTCAAAAATAAAAAAAAAGAGCACGAACCGTCCACCAGCGAGGGGATGGATCTCTCGTTGTCAGAGTTGGAGAAGAGGATGAGCTCCTTGTTGATGAAGTCGTTGTAGGACAGATGCCTGGCCTGGGTTCCGTACAGGTATTGCTGGAGAAGGACAGAAATAAAACAACGCAATCGGGTTGAAAGCCGATCGTTCGGTCTCTTGCTGTCCTGGGCTTGTCACGCCAGTCCGAACCTCTGGCAGGCCGTGCATCCGCCTCTGCCGCCGGTCCTCCATGAAGTTGGTCAGCCACTCCTTCCTGTCGTCAGTCTTTTTCTTACTGAAGGCCTGAGAATAATACCACGAAAAACAAAACAACAATCAATATCTTTCTGACGCTTCTGTAGTAATGAATCTGGTTGGCTGCTAACTAAAAGGCTAATTTATCCAGTATAATAATTCCCCATGAGTACCGGACGATAAAAACAAGACAGAAAGTAATACAAGCGTCACAGTTTCTTGCATTTTATTTTTTTCCTGTGTAACACTGGTGCTCACACACACACACACACACACACACACACACACACAGTACTTTGTGCGCGCAGCTGTGTGAGCTCCTGTCCAACTGACCAAAGTGATGGCGGCGTCGTCCTCTGCGCCGCTGTACTTGAACATGATGCGGTGCTTCTCCATCTCCGCAAAGTACTCCTTGGCCTCTTTGCTTGTGCTTGTTCCCAAACCTGCAAAGCCGCCATATTTAAGCGACCGAGCCGAAGGTGGAATCTCTGTACCAGAGGATCTTATTGGACAGTGAAAAGCAGCACACCTTTGTAGTACTTTATATGCCAGGACTTGTAGTTCTCTGTCTGTTTCTTCCACTCGTCGAACTCTGGAATGCTGTAAAAGGCTAACTCCTGCTTGTTCTTGGTGGCCTGCGAAACCAAACGCGCATCACACATTTCAAACATGTTTTCTTTTTTCCTCCCTGACGAGCTCATGTGACAGATGACCTGCCATCACACACATTACTCCTGATATTAGCCCTGTCTGAATGGCGCTTCACATAAGACCCCGGGACGGGGGGTATTCAGCTGTCATGACGACAAACAAAGACTATGCACAATATGCATAATAGAGTACAAAATGTGAAAATACAGCAGGAAATAAAAGAAAGGCCTTGGGCAGGGAATGCAATCGGAGATGTGGGTGGTAAAAGTGAAAAGCTAATCAATCAGGGGTCCTGGAGGATGTACACAAACACACACGCACGCACGCACGCACGCACGCGCACATGCCTTACTTTGACAATGGGCGTGATGAACTCCTCCAGGAATGTGTGTTTTAGAAGGGAGGGCCAGTTGTGATGGAAGAAGTTGATGAGCAGACCCTTGATGTGGGAGCCGTCTTGATCCTGGAGCAGAAAGACAAAGGAGGGTCAGGATGGAGCCGGATGGACGCTCAGGTCCAGGTTGTGTTTCTTCACAGACAAGGAAGACAGCAAAGTGTGTGTGTGTCACCTGATCGGTCATGATCATGATCTTGCCGTAGCGCAGGCTCTTCAGAGACTCCGGGTCCTCGTAGCTCTTCTTGTATTGAAGGCCGACGATTTTGATGATGTTGTTAATCTCGGCGTTTTCCATGATCTGTTGTTGAGACAGCGTGACGACACCGCGCTTAAAACACCTCGCACAACTCCTGCTGTGTAAAGCAGACCGGGTTGATGAAGCTGATCGTGATCAACGGCAAACTCAAATATCCACAAATCCTCCTTTACCTTCCCGCCGCTTAAGCTACGACCCCTGTGAAGCGAACAGCAGGTGTAGGAGCATCAAAACCCACTCCTCTGACGCTGGCTCTCATTGACACTTCAATTACGAAGGGCAGGAAGCCGTTTAAGAAAAGGATTTTGTAAATCAATGCAAGGTAATCCGCAGGTAAAATCACTTCATCTCCAAATGTTCCCTGGGATTCCCTGAATTCAAATATGAGCACTCTATTTCCAGGATCTACGAGACAGGAATATACGTCCTGTGTTTCAACAAGACCAAGATCAGCTTTGTTTTCTTCTAAAAAGGTTCAGAATCCCCCCCCTCGCCGTCGTTACTCGCCTGCTTGTGCGTCGCCTCTCGCACGTTGAGGATCTTCCCCCTCAGCGGGAACACGCCGTAGCGATCTCGCCCGATCACCCCCAGCCCGGACACCGCCAGGGACTTGGCCGAGTCTCCCTCGGTGAGGATGAGCGTGCATTCGGACGAGTGTTTGCCACCTGGAACACACGCGAGGCCTTCTTGAGGTGTTTGTCCACACACCCTCCCCAATGCTCAGTCGCATTCTAGCCATGCGGCCCAAAACAATATCGGTACTAAAGTGTATACATATTGGAAAAAATGCTAATAATTTGGAAGGCAGGCGCTATTTGTGGTGAGAGCTTCCTCCATCAGATCCTGTGTCAGTATCACCCGGCTCCCGACTTTCAAAAGATGACATTGGATGCTTGAAAACAGGCCAAAAAAAATGGAAACGTGGTATTTATAAAGCACTTCCCATCAAAGTGCGGTACAAATGAGGACGGAGGTAAAGTTCCGGCTAAATCCGAGCCGAGAGGAGGGAAAGGGTACAAGTAAATGACAAACCGGAACAAAACAAACATTACTCTCAATGCTGCATTCAAAGACTGGAGGAGGCTGTTCCCTGAACGGGCGCTTCGTCCGAGCCGCTCAAAAGAAGGATTTATATCTATCTAAGAGAGAGAGAGGATGTTAGCCAAGCTGGCATCCGTCATGGACAATCCCTCCCACCCTCTGCCTGACACTGTGTGGGCTTTAAGCAGCTCCGGCAGCAGCAGACGGCTGCATCCACGCTGCCACCGCACGCCACCACAAACACGTCTTTGAATGCAGCACGGAGTTGATGCTGCTTGCACCACCACAAACAGGTCTGTGAATGCAGCACGGGGCTGATGCTGCGTACAGGCATCGCCAAAATACCTCCTTGCACGACCTCACCTCCTTGCTCACCTGCCATTCTAAAACCCCTCTCTACACCTGCACAAGGCATTTGATTTTGGATTTTTCTGCTAAATCAACAAATCCTATCTTATCGTCTGCGATGGAAGACCATACTGTCCACGCACCGGCGTCGTTGGCGTCGTCCAGCTTGGGGATGCCCTTGATTTTGCTGTGCTTCACCGACGAGCACTTCTTGTTGAGCTGCGTCTGGGCTTTGAACTTCACCCAGTTCAGGATGCTCTCCACGATCCCACAGTTGGTAGCCTGGGGGCAGCAAACACAGAGGCTCTTGGTGAGACCCAGCGGCGGGACTCGGGACGCGAGCGGAAAGCGTTATGAGGCGGCCCGGGTTCCTCCTTACAGCCCTGATGAACTTGTCAGACAGAGGGCACTTGGACCCGAAGCTCTTGGTCTGAAGCGTCATGTTCTCCTTGGTCTGAGAGTCGAAGCTGGGGTTCTCGATCAGGGCGTTCACAAAGACCCATATGTGGTTCTTCACCTGGAGGGAGAAGGAACGGGGGTGAAGAACACTCCACGGATCCATGGATCTCAAGTAAAAGTGCTCACTCGCTAGAACTTCAGAGTCTGATGGATCAGATAGAAGGTGCTACTCCACCTGGAAGGGTTTGACGGACACCCCGGCCTTGTTCTTCTTCTTCACCACCTCGATGAGCTTGGCCACGATTTGATCCACCACGTAGTCGATGTGCCTGCCGCCCTGGGAAGCAAACACACCCTCTGCTTAGAACACCGCCACAAGCACCCGGGTTTCATCCACTCAGAACCCCGACAACCGCCAGGCTCCGGCCTCCTGGTAGTCAGCAAAGTAGAAGACCACTGGAAACGGTGACGACCGCCCTCCAGTTCCAGCGTGCGTCCTCGTGGGTGGATCCCACGCGCCGGAGGACGGAGGGACATACGGACAAGCTGGCGTTCAAAGTCAGACGTGCGGTTGAATCGGGGGAAGGAGGGCGGCTTGCTGTCCCAGCTGCGGCTCAGCCCATGATCTAACGACAGCCAGATGCTGGCGCGTTCCTCCGGTGCTCAGCTGCTATCAAAGCGCTGCCTTCATCCACTTCCAGGCTGTTTCAGGTCTTACGCTCAAGGTGAGCGTTTCAGCGGACATTTTCGACAAACCCTCCGCCGTTCCATCATTTTCCTGAGGAATCTATCTTGCGGATTGAATCAAAAATATTTTCCTTACATTTTGGATGCAACCCGGGTTTAACTTGCTCCAGATCAGTGCGGAAGGAGTAAAGCTTTGACGTCCTTCGCTGCGAGTCGCCACGGGGAATTTCGGAAAGGTCTGCCGCGGGGTTTTAATCCCTTCCTCAAGCAACGTGACTCGCTGCCTTCCTCTGAATATTCAAATGAAACAAGCGCAGTAACACTCGGTCTTGGCAGTGGAGTTGGTTCTGCGGCCGAGCTCGTAACTCGATTTGCGGCGGATATCAAATTAAAATTCTCCATTAAAATGAACTGAAACGCTGCGAATTCGCTCCGGACTCCCGCGTTTGTAATGTTTTTTGAAATGATAAAAATGTACTGTATAAATGACAAATAATAAAATATATAATAATCATAAAATAATACAAGCAAATTGTTATTTCAACAGATAATTAAATAAAATACTACCGTATTTTCGCACAGTAAGGCGCACTTAAAATTCTTAAATGTTCTCAAAAATCGTCCCTGCGCCTTATATATGAATTCTTGTCGTGCTTACTGACCTCCAACCAATCTTATGTGGAACACGGCGCTCAAAAATCTGTCAAAATGTTTTCGCACGACTGGTGAGCGATGAAGCCGCTCCACTCGATTGACTGCCGGCTCATTCCCACCTGACGCCTGTATGAAAGCGGGTCCTTGGTTGAATATGGGTTGAAAAGGGGTTGCGATGTCAGACGACGCCTGCTAACTAATTATGTAGCGCTGGAATACAACGTTGTTCCGACCTCACAATAACTTCAGGTGTCCAATCAGAGAACAGTACGTAGTACGCTTCCCTCCGCCACCGGTACTTACTGTGCTCCAACATAATATTATTGTACATCTGTGTGTATGAGGACCTCCATAAATGGATGGTGGAGGCCTGGGCTAAGGTATCTGTCCCAACTCTGGTTGGAGCTTTCACAAAGGCCAGCGTCATCGCTCAACAGGCGAGTTACAGCAGCCACACCAACTGGGATACTGACGAGAGGGAACCCGGCGTGCCTGATGCCAAAATCGCCCAACGATTGAAGTCGGACACTGAAGACGAGCAGTTTGATGGATTTGTGGAAGACGAATTATTTAAAATGGCAACGCATTTTTCTGTATTTGTTAACAACAGAACGATATTCTGAGTGATTGTGAGTGAGTTGAATCAAGTTGGACTTTTTTGTTGGCTTATAAAGCGTCTGTGTTATCTCGCGCCTTACAACGCGCTGCGCCTTATGTATGAAAATACAGCCATTCATTGATACTGTGCTTAATAATGCGGTGCGTCTTCTGGGCCTCAAAATACGGTGATAAATAATCGTAGATTAAATATAGGAACTACTTTTATTTCCTGGTATTTATGACTGGCAACAAACTTAATGTGCTGCTAAATGTAACGTGAACACTGCTACGCTTTATGTCTGAACTCCATTTATGGCCGGAGTGAAGCCACTCTTCTTCCTACAACCGTCAAACCGTCCCCGACCGGCCTTGAACGCCTCGTCCGTCCACGTTCCCGTCGTCCGCCGCACCCAATCCCCGTCAACGTCTCCCGCCTCCTCCCGGACGCTGCTCTCCGTTACCGTATCTCTCCCACAACCACTTCTCCGTCTCTTCGCGGACGAGTCCGCCAAAACACCTCGCTCGAGTTTCTCCATGATTTTCTCTGGGCTAGCAAGTGGCAGCGGCGTGTCCAGCTGTCTTTAAACGCCACGCCCCGGACAGCGGCGTCCACGTGGGTGTCAAACGCCCGTCTTGCCTGCTCCTAACTCAGATCCGGGCTCCCATTGCACAGCAAAAATTCCGCGGGGCGACGGCTCGGCTCTCGGGAAACCCCTAAGTTGGTGCACTCGTAAGTCAGGGTTCCTCTGTGAGGAGTTGGAGACGTTTCTTTGTCTGCATAATAACGCCATCCCTGCCGAGGGTCACGTACCTTGGTGGTGGCAATGCTGTTCACAAAGCTGATTTGCTGGAATCCCTTCTCGCTCATGGTGAGGCAAACTTCCCATCGCTCATTCACAGTCTCGTTCACCACTTTCAGGGCCACACCCGTCTCATCCAGTTTGTCCTTCACATACAGATCCACGTAGCTGCGGAATCCATTAACCTTCAGTGACAGCAGAGACAAAATACGTGTTGGAGCGGGATTTCATTATTCACCTGCCTGTTCCGGAGAGGAAAAAATAGAAGGGGGGAATACTTCAAAAACAGTTCAATATCTTCATTTTATCTGCATTTTACGTCTAGTCCAAGCTGCCGGTCATGACAGGGAGGGTTGAAAATACGGTTCTATCAATTCCTCCGTGAGCTTACAGCAAATATCCGCCTTTCGCAGTTCTATCAGGTGCAGCAACTACAGTGTTTGTGTCACGAGTCTGACTCAGCTGGAATACCTGCTGAAATCCAAAATTTAACCTGGAGCACTGAGATCATGAAAGGAAAGGTGGAGGAGACAGTGGTGAGAGCAGAGATGATGGATGGTTTGGAGAAAAGACAGGAGGCAGAGCTGGAGGTGGCAGACATGAAGATGTGGAGGTTCTCTTTGGGAGTGACCAGGATGGAGAGGATCAGGAATGACATGGTAGACGTTTTGGAGAGAAGGTCAGAGATGGTTGGGTCATGGACAGAGGAGGGAGAGTGAATATGTTGGTAGACAGATGCTGGAATTGGAGGTCTAGATGAAGACCAGAGAAGATGTACGGAGGTAGTGAGATAGGACATGAAGAGAGGAGGATCCAGAGAACAGGCTGAGATGGAGAAGGTGGATTGGCTGAAGGGAAAAGCCCAAAAGAAAAGAGTAATAAGAAGAAGAACCTGGATCACTAAGTTCTGACGTTGTATATTTACATCAACTGACTTTTCTGTAGTCCCTTGCTGCCATTATGTCTCTCGTGTCAACGTAGCCGTCCGCCTCTGTTATTTTTCATGAATATTCAAGCCCTTATAGTATCATTTCAGCTCTTAGCACGTAGCCGTTAGCAGTACTGATCCTCGTAGGCGCAGATCATCAGCCCCCGTCCCTGCCAACCCCCACACCCCCTTGATCTACCACGCCCCTGCTCCATCTCTCTCCGGCCGCGCGCATTGCAGGTACATTTTAGTCGACGTGACTCGGCGCACGGCCTGAAGGAGCCAGACTTACAGGTAGTTTTTTGCCGTTGAGAGTAACTTTGACCCCCTTGCAGGAGCCGGCGATGTCATACGCTCTGCGGGTCAGGAGCGCCACGATGTCTTTGTCCAGTTTCTCCATCTTGAACTTGGACAGGTCGGGCTGGAATGTCACGCAGGTGAAGTCCTCCCCGTCGAAGAACTTGACCTTGGGATCCGCCGTCTTGGTCATGTTGTTCTGCCATGTCTGAACGCAGTAATAATAATAATAATTATTAAAACCTAATTACTAAAATTCTGACCACGAATAAATAGCCCGCTGGTGAAATAAAAATGTGTAAAAAAGGAGAAGAAAATAGAATCAGCAAGATATTGTCGAAAAATAAAGCAAAAATTCCCCACGGCAGGAACTGGGAGTGAAAATCACCATAAACTGCCCAAAAATAGGCTGCAAATTTGCAGGTGTCCAGAAACCGGCTCAGAATCAGGTCAGATGATGTGGTTCTGTTGGCTTCATCACACCGTGATCTCCATCGTTGTCTCCCACTCTGAACACCCGCTCAATGAAGTGCGTTGAGTGCGGAAACCCTTTTAAAGACCCCCCGCTGGCTTCACAGCTGTGCTCCGTAAAACCCACAAACGGCAATTAAACACTAAGCGTTACCTCGGACACACAAACACATGTCAAACCCCCTATCAAGACAGAGAACAATTCAGTCAACACTTTCATCTGCCAGCTGCGAGCTCACAGTCGCACCTAATCCTGCTCAATGGAGATTCAAAGGGGAAGAACTGGGGAAAAAATGATTCAAAAATGGTCCAACGATTGCGAAGGGGGTTGACATGTGACACAAGTACGTTGAAATATGCGGTTAACGGAATCAAGAGGCCATGTGAGGTGATAAAACCAAGTCCTGAAGGATCATTTGACCCTGTACACTCGTCCCTCGCTAGAACACGCTTCAGCTTTTGCTGCCTCGCAGTTTTGCGGATTTTTTTCGTGCAATTTTGCATGCTTTTTTTTTTTTACAGCGCATTGTTTTCTGCGTCCTGATTGGCTAAGGGACTGTAGACCGTTGTCCATCCATCTCCTCCGTAGCGTGTCTCTTGTACACCACAGAATGCCTTCAGCTTGACAGACGTACATCTATCTTCCATCGCTGGCAGTGTGACTGAAGTGCTGCATGTTTGCAAGTTTTCTCCCCGACAAAACCCACAATGTCCACGAAACCTTCTGCACCCACAAAGGCAGAGAAAGATGCTAACATCGCACAAACAGTTGGACTTGTGGACATGCTAAAGGAAGGTAGAAGTTATTCCATGATGGAAGGAATGAATCTACAGTTGGTTCCATAAAGGAGGAGGAAAATAACATAAGGACGACAGCAGCAAGAAGTTTCAACAAGGATGCAAAAAAAAGGGTTGCAAGTGTCGGCAACAAGACCGCGGTAAGGATGGAGTCTGCTTTATCTTTGTGGGTCAGTGACTGGACACCAGCGTAATGGACTTATTTTTTTTGGAAGGTTTGAACTTTGAGAGTGTTTAAACGAGAGAGAAATGTGACACAATGTTCATGCCTGTCTAAGAAAAGTGTCTAAAGTGTGTCGTGAGGGGTTTTCAACCTTAAAACGTTTAGAATCATTGTAAAAAAATAAAGCTGACGACTTTGTGGATTTCGCCTGTTGCGTCTTATTTTTAGAGGGTACCTCCCGCGATGACTGAGGGACCGTTGTACTACTTCCTCGATTGGGACGGCGAAGTAAAAAAACCTAGCTGATGATGGTATTGTTAGAAATGTGCTGAGTATCTAAGTATTTAACTCTCCTGCACGTCTTGCAGAAACACAGGGTTGAACTGGTACCAACAATGGAGCGTTTAAAGGCCGTGACCCCAGAATAAATCATCAATAATCAGTCGCTCCTCTCAATATCAGCTCCATTTCATCCATGCGACGGACCGGAGAGGCTCCGGCCGAGTGACTGCGCGTGAAAGCGGCCTGCCCAGGCAGCTGGCAGGGCGCCCGGACTTCGGTTGTAATAGCGCAGCTTTGCTTTAGCGAATGCTCTTGGACAACACCGTAAATGGGAAGAGCTCCAGAAGCCGGAGTGATTGTTGTAATATGCATCAGTGAGACGCGTCCTACACTGGAGGCCATTAGGAGATAATCCCGATGCAAATCGTTGCAACGCTCGCCTCTTCTCGCACATATGCGGACGTGTTTTTTACCCCGGCGCTTTTCTGAAACCCGTTTTAAATTCAGCCTTAATTAGTTGCTAGGCAGGGGGAACGTTCGCGCTGAGCATCGTGTCTGTGTTTGGGATATTTTTAACCTTTCTCGGTCTGCTATTTGCTCCCTGCCTTCACAGCAATGGGCTCCAACGTGGGTTTTACAGTAAGTCCTTCTGTTGCACAAAGACATGAAAATAATGAGTATTTCCTCTGGTTTCAAAGGAGCAGGACACTTGAGAGAAGGACAACATCCGTCTGAGGGCTTTGATCCCAGACATTCCTGTCATATTTGAAACGTGTAGAACACCGCGAGGCACCACCTGATCCTGCACGGTGGTCCTTTGAAGCAACAATCAGTGAGGTTTATGGAACAACGGCATAGCGCTGGGCCTCGTCCGTGCGGCAAACCCACCTGTTTGAAACTGTGTCTGTACTCCTTGCAGGCAGTTTCCACGGTGAACTTGGTGCTGAAGATGTTGCAGAGTTTGGCCCCGTAGCCGTTCCTCCCGCCTGCAAACAGAGAGCGACCTAGCAGTGACCCGACGACCTTCGGAGGGGCGCCGGCAGAAGGGGCGGGGACTCTTACCTGTCACCTTCTTCTCGTCATCGTCGTAGTTACTGGAGGTGAGCAAGTGGCCGAAAATGAGTGCGGGGACGTACATTTTCTCGTCCTTGTGCTCCACCACCGGGATGCCTTTGCCGTTGTTCCAGATGGAGATGGTGGTGGACTCGCTGGCGCAAGCAGAGCGGAGAAAAATCGCCGCGTTAATGCGCAAGCTTTCCAACTTCCACATTCCAAGTCTAGGCCTCCAAAGTGTAATGTTTGGATTTACATCACTTGATTTTTGACGCCTTCTTTGCAGGAACTGTTCACATTACGATGTAGATTTACAAAAATCCAGACACAGAGGCCGTTTTTTACAGCACGATTCTCACTTTCCCTGAAATACACTGAAATCAGTGAGGACCACAATATTCTAAGGAAACTGTTACCATAAGATGCCCTGAGTATATTTCCCAAAGCACCCATTCAGTCCATATCTGCATGTGACCGACACGAATGGCTTCCCACCGTGCTCCCAGGACCACGACACAATACAGTCGATTCATGAAGCAGGAAATCTGTAAGTTTGAATTTATTTTTTAAGAAACGCCTTCGCAAAAGGAGTATTCCGGGGTTTGTAAAGCTGAAGGCGGTTTTCCTGTAGGTCTACGTTACTCTGCAGTTTCTGCATTCAGCACAGGGTAAATGTGGACCCACAGCAGAAGAAGAGTCCTCGCCTCAACTAACTGGAAAAAATGGATAGATTGAGAGCTGAATAACAATGAAGACCTCAACATTAACGTGGAGGTTCTCAGCCATCCAGGTGAATTCTTGTGGAAATCTTCTCGTCGTGGCGACTACACTTGAATTTCTTCCCTTGAAGACGTTACAGCCCCCCATCCCAGAGGCTTCTTCGGTTCTGAAGAACAAGAAGCCTCTGAGATGAGGGGCTGAAGCGTCTTCAAGTGATGAAGGCCTCAATAGTTTCACCTGGGACTGTTTTATCTGAGCTTTTTTGGGGCTGGTGTTGATAAAAACAAATGTAACAGGAAGCCGCCAACGGAGGTCAGGGCGCTGACCGGAGGGCGGATGTCGTGACTGACTGGCTCACGTCGTCATTGCCGCATCCTTCCTTCAAAGCGACGATGATGTGGGCATTTGCAAAGGAGCCAAACTCATTTCTTCACAGGTTGATTCGGCGCCTGTTGTTAAACAGTTCTAAGCTGCACCCAAAGACAGAATGTTCATATATTTGGGGGTAAATATACCGCTGCCGTGTGTGTGCGTGTGTGTGTGGGAGAGAGAAAGTGCGGCTGACGTTCTCTGCAGAGGAACGTCGGGCAGTCTATAAAGCCTGGAGGCTGATGAGATCATTTATACATCAGGGACACGACAGAGGAGCAGCTCGGTTGAAGGACGCTCCGCTGCTTAGGCAGTCAGGCGCGGTCGACAGTCTGGAGGTGAGCGGCATATTAAAAGAAGAGCCCGCCGAGTTTCGGCGCAGACTTATTCTCTTATGTCAAACAGATCCGTGGCTTTCACCGGCATTTATTATTCACGGGACCCCGGACCCCTCGGCCGCACGAGGAACAGCGGAAGGCTCGTGCTGTAAGCAGACCGCATACATTCCTCGGACACTTTAAAACAATGCAGCGGGCTGGGAGGAGCGCCATAACCCCCGCGCAATCATTGGCCAAAGGGAAGGAGGCTGGTGATTTAGCACCAGGGCTAAATCCTGCAAGCACAGACCACCCAACTCCAGGCTTTTCTACTCACGGGTCGATGGTGATCTTGATGGCCGTCATGTTCTTGTCCCTCTGCTTGTTATCAGCTGCATTGACTGCGAGGAGACAAGCATAAATGTCACATGCCTTGCAGCGGAGAAACCAACTCCGGGTCCGAGACGCAGGGGACCTTCCGGGAGCTCTGCTCCGTAACACAGCACTCTGCAAGCCAACGTGTGACATAAACACCCTGCGACCGCATTAACTCTGAGCGGAGGGAACGGCAGCTCCCGCTCGGACGCCTCATCCTTCCGAACAATGTCACGGACAGCGGAAAGTATTCTCGGCGGACACTTGACTGGCCTCACTCACCGAGGATTTCGTCGAAGATTTTGTAAAGTCCGGGGACGTAGGTGATTTCCCGCTGGTTCATTCCCACGTCCTCGTCGAAAACCCACATTTGCTGAGAACGAGAGAAACAAAGCATGATTGGGAACGTAGCGAGCGAAGGAAAAAATGATTAATGAGTGCAAAGAAGGAAACAGGTTAACATATTCCGGAGTCAGCAGTTTAGCACTGCTACTTCATTTAAATGAGACGCCACACCGGGACACAAAAACACAAACATAACCCAGAGTATGTCAAGCCGGACCAAGAAGGAACTTGTGAAGATGCGATCGATTCCACAGTACTGCCGCAGAGCTGGATCAGGGCGCGAATGTCACACAAATCCGAGGCGCTTTTTTTTTTTATTCCAAAAAGATATGGCCTGAACTTGAGGGAATTTTACCACGACGGACGGGGCGTCACTCACACACACTCACAGATCGACAGAAATAGAGGAGATAGAACTGCGGGCACGTAATCGATAGAGGCGAGGAGGATCGTAGGATGCGATGGACCGTCTACTCTCCGCCTGGGAGAGACCTTCTGTAAGTCCCGAAGGCCCCAAGACGAGAAAAGGAACCCGAGGCTTTGGGTCAGAGATGTTCTGGCGCAGTCCTGTTTACTCCTGGCGATGAGAGGAACATCTGGCACAGAGCACCTCAACCCGAGCGGAGGCAGCCAAGCAGCGCCGTCTTAATTCATGTAGCTGCAAGGCTTGGACAGGGCGGAGGAATGTTCGACAACCCTGCTGCCCGGGGCTGACCGACACGTTTGTCTTCTTATTTGTTGTTTTCCAAATGAGATTTGGTTTGCTGATGAAGCCACTCGTTTGTTTGTTTTTTTTTTAAATCCATTTTAAGTTGCGAGTGGGGTTTAATTAGTTTCTGTCACAGAATACTGTGACCTGATTCCAGCGAGGATGGTAATTTTCTCCGCCGGGACGGCCGCGAGTCCCTGGCGCGACGACGCTTCATTAATAGCGGATCGCCTTTCATTAATCGTCGATTTAGCGAAGTGATTATCGGGGTCATTCATCCATCTGCCTCAGGAGGGAGAGACATCCTGCAGACGTCTGTGGGCGCGCAGAGGCGGACTGCCATTTCAGCCGGAAGATTGATAGTTCTGGGGGCGGCGCAGCAGTTCGCGCTTCCACCTCGCAGCAACGGCGTCCACGGTTGGATTCCCACATGTGTGGCATCTCCACGTTCGCCCCGTGGGGTCCCTCAGGGTTCTCCGGGTTCCTCCCACCGGCCAAAAAATCCAATTCAGGAGGTTCAGTGGAGACCCTACGTTGTCCAGACACGTGAAAGGCTGGGTCTCTGTATGACATGTGAATGACAGTGAATGGTTGTACGTCTATACCAGCGGTTCTCAACCTGGGTTGGATGGAACCCCAGGGGTTCGGCGGCGGTGAAGACTCACACCCGACTCATAGGATTGGTGAAGACACGCCATCATTGGCTGCAGGTGAACACTACACATGGCTCGGCGCCGCTCAGTGGTGGAATTGTGAGTGCGGTGATGGCACGTCGTGGGATTTCTTTCTTCATATTTGAATCCCTTCATACGAACCATGTCCAGCAGAAAAAGAAAGTGGTCAGACGAACGTGTGCAATATGGATTTACACGTAATAACAGGACGTGATGGGAGTCTTCTTCCTGTCTGCATGATTTGCAGTGCCAAGTTGAGCAATTCTAGTCTAACACCGGCAAAACTGAGGGACTAAAGGAGCTTCCTTAAGCTTCGTGGAAATCTGCGTTTTTGAACCCCAGTATCATAAAAATCCAACAAAAAAAAAAAACCATTATCTCTGAATTGCGCCTGACAAAATAAACGACAAATATTTTATGGGTTGAAAAGAATGCAACTCCTTTTTTATGAGCGTATTTTTTTTCTGAGTTCTGGTTTTTCAAGAAAATAACATTTTTCAACCCAGAAATGAAAAATCCACATTTTTGGAGCCATCTGTATATACCTATGTTTAGAATTTGAAAAAAATCCCACTTTATTTTTCCTATTAAGAAGGGTTGGGTGAATGCACATATGAAACTGCTGGGGTTCAGTTCCTCCAACAAGGTTGACAACCACTGCTCTACACGATGTGTGAACGAGAGAGAGAGTGGTTGCGTGTCTTAATGCCAAGTCAAGGTCAAAGTCATACGTTTCTCACTTTCCCACGGTGACATGAGATTAACAGGATAAGAAGAGAGTGCACATTAGCAGTAAAGTGCACAATAAACAAACTAACTGCAGAGTGGATGAGTGGATGAACGGCTGCGTGTCTCAGTGTGTGGCCCTGTGGCCGGTCCAGGGTTGAACCCCGCTCTTGTCCAATGGCAGCTGCCCCTCGAGACCCCGAGTGCAGGATTAGCGGTGTAGATCAGGGGTTCCGGGCCGATACGGGTCCGCAAAGAATATCTTTCTCGGTACGTATGATAGTTTTCTCATTCCACCTTCCAGACTTTGTTTTGAAAAGTGACTGTTTCCTCCTTCGCCTTCCTGCCGCACATCGGCTACCGCAAGAACAAGCCGGAAACAAGAGTCGGCGGAGAGCTATTTCGGGAGGAAACGAGCAAAGGATGAGACGGCAGAAGCGTCGAAGACTGCCGGCGAAAAGAAACGCAGCATTTAAAAGAAAATTGCAAGATTCCCACTTAAGTTACGGGTTCATCACAACAGCTGATACACAAGCTCCGCCCCCGCTAGGTATTATTAGCGGTGAACGGCTCCCACTGACTCCACATGATGCTGAATTGATATTACCGTGCAAAATGATTGTCGTTGCTATTATAAGGTGTAATAGTTCAGATTCGGATTAAATCCTGTGAACTGACAAAAGCTTTTATGATTTGAATCCCAGGCGCCTCCAACCAGTCCGCCGAAACGTTTTCACGCATGAATCCGGTCCCTGGTGCATAGCAGGTTGAGGACGCCACTATCGATGTGAATGAACGGGTGAGCGAGTGAAAGGACTGATAGTAAATGCGTCTGAATACACAAACTCCTCACCTGCTTTCAAGTACGATCTGTCCACTCAATGCGTGTGTTCTATTTTTTTGAATGAATACATTTCACACATAGAAAGTGTTACAACGCTTATCACGGCAGAATCATGACAAGCACCGCAGCACTGAATTTACGGATGTGGCATAAAGACTGTTGCGATTGAGGGCCTTCAACTGACAACCAGCGGCATTTATACGCTCCGTGAAACATCAATGCCTTACCGGGAATGGAAATTAAATCCATTAAATGGCGACCTGGAGGTGAGATGGGTACTTGAAAGTATGAAGAGAAGCCATGTGCTGATTCCCGTTTACAACACAAACTTCTCGGTATGAGAGTTACACCGCCTACCAGGTGACTCTCACTTAGAAACAATATCAGTTTCCAGACAGATCCGAATGAATATCATGAAACAAATAAAAGCGCCTGGGTTTTTCCCACCTGGGTGATGGGCTCCACCGTGCCGATATACGTGTCCGGACGGAGGAGGATGTGCTCCAGCTGCGTCTTCTTCTGGTAAACTCTCTCCACGGACAGCTTGGACGCCGCCTTGTCCTTCTTGGCTCCTTCCATCTTGCCGGGGTCGCTCCGGCCATTGGCTGCTTCCTGTTTGACGGGAGACTCTGTGTTATCGACACGCTCGGACCCCCTCGAGCTCTCTCCACCGTCTAACCACAAAGGACGGCTGGAAGTGGGTCACTTCGCAAAACGAACAACTACCGATCAGATAAATGTCTGCCACTCTTTATGCAGGTGAAAACAAATGAGCATTATTTCTCCATGCAAATGGAATTGTGCTATTTTGGCCGATGAGAAGCGAAATAATCCAGGTTGGGTCCATTTATCCCACATGCGAGAGCAATATTTCCCTCCCTTGTCCCCCTCAATTCTTGTAATTCCATTCCCGGCGTGGACAGCGTCGACAGTTTGCGACGTGACCTTTCTTTTCTAAAAATCACGCCTCCTGCCACTTCCCGTGGCTTTGTGGAACAGGTACGGGTTACGTTTCAACAGGCGATTCTCCGGGACGTGGATCTGTCGCCGCGCTGTGCTGGCGGAGGATCCCTGTGATGTGTTTGAAAGCAAAACCCACAAAGAATCAAGAGGCGGCTCTTGTTTGTAGCGAAGTAAAGAGGGATTGGAGTCCGCGGCGTCTTCTCTCAAATGCTAAACCTTACACATCCACAAATGTGATGATGATATGAGGCTTGCTGGGTGTTTTTTGGGGGGGCGGGTACTTGAGGTGAAAAGGTGTGAAAACCTCTGGGTTTTGGGAGTGGCTGGCGGTTCGATTCCCCGACTCCATCCAGCATCCTTGGGCAACACGCCGAACCCCCCGCTGCTCCCGACGGGCCGGGTGGCGCCTCGAACGGCAGCTCTGCCGCCGGCTATGTGAATGTAACGCAGCGTCAAGCACTTTGGAGCAGCCACGTGTTAAAGCGCTCAACGAGCAGAGACCATTTACTGGTTGGCTGACAGAAGCCACGTCTATTCAGAGTTTGGGCGATGGACAATTCATGTCCTTGACATAAAATCAGCTTTCGCGGATGCTTTGGGCAGCGTTCGGATCGAAGCGGTAAAACCTGAAAACCACCAAGCTTTGTGAAAGAGAAGAAGAAGAATGCAATCATGGTCACCGGTCTCCACATTCAGCAGCAGCTGAAGGCGTCTTTCCCGAGGACGCTCCGGCTTGCAGATGGGAATCCAACCGTCAACCCTCCGACTGCAGCGTCGCCCTCTCGACAAGCACATTTGCCGTGAGTTTCAGGTGTTTGGTCTGTTGTCCGGGGTTCTTTTACAGCCCCCAGCTGCCTGAGGATCGTGTACAGGTTTGAAATGAAACTTTTGAAACTGTGTTTTTCCTTCTTCATCTTCTTCTCTTCCTTTGGGTTTCTCCATTCAGGGGTCGCCAATCAACCCCCTCCATCTAACACTGGTCTCTCAATATCTGAATGGTTTTTCTCATGTGGGGGGGGGGGGGGGGGGGAAAAACCTCTCTCTCTTTTTGGGGGGGAAA